>VZTZ01004797.1:145687-165855 GCA_013400955.1 Drymodes brunneopygia
CCCAAAAAACCCCCCCCGTCCCAATAGCCCCGCCCCCCCTAAACTTGCCCCTGAACCCCATATCAGCTCCTCCCTTCAAAACTATCAGCCACCATCCCACCCCCTTCATCTCCCCATCCCACCCCAGCCTCAGAGTTGGGCTGGGTGACCCCGTGGGAATTTGGGTCTCCCTGGGGAATCTGGGGTTGCTCATGCTGGTGGAGAGCACTTTAGCACCCAGCTTCCCCCACACTCCAGCGCCAGTTTTTCACCCTGGATTTTAACGAGGCAAGGACGGAATGGGGACTCCGATATTTCAAGGCCACTCATGGTCATCCCCTACAGCATTCCCAGCCCCACAAATACTATCCATGGTTCCTGAAACGTGCCATGATTGGGACACGCCATCCCTCCCACCTACCCGTGTCCCTGGGCAGTGGGAAGAGGACGTCAAAGCCGTCAGGCAGCTCGATGGCCGTGAGGAAGCGCACGTGGCCCGTGTGACCCTGGGACAGCCCCACCAGCGTGGGGGCCGCCTTGGCTGACACCGACAGGGTGAGCACCACGCCAGCGCTGGTCCCGATCCACAGCAGGTCCTTGCAGGCCAGCAGGGCCGTGATCCGCAGGCAAGCGGCCTTGTGCTGCCGGATGATGGCATCCGAGCCTGCCGAGCATCCCGAGTCAATGCCTCATCCTTGGTTACTCCCCACCCACAGGGATCCGCTCCCAGGGGTATCTGTGGCACATGGGACATAGGGAAGGGACCCCACAACCCCCCCAGATTGGGCGAATAGGACACAGGGAATGGCTTCCCACTGCCAGAGGGCAGGGATGGATGGGATATTGGGAAGGAATTGTTCCCTGGGAGGGTGGGGAGGCCCTGGCACAGGGTGCCCAGAGAAGCTGTGGCTGCCCCTGGATCCCTGGCAGTGTCCAAGGCCAGGCTGGAGCAACCTGGGATGCTGGAAGGTGTCCCTGCCCAAGGCAGGGGGTTGGAATTAGGGGATCTTTAAGGTCCCTTCCAACCAAAACCATTCTGGAATTCCACGACTCTGTGATTATGGGATCACCACAGGATTATCCATTTCCCCAGGGGCTGCCCTATTTCCATGTGGGATTACACAGCTGCCTAACACGGGCACAAGGGCTTCTATTTCCTTCCCCAAACACAGGATCCTAAATTTCCCAGCCCCGGATGCTGCAGGGCATTTCCCAGGGGCACTGGCACCCCCTGGAGCCGGCGGTGGTGCCCACTGGGGATGTGACACGCATGGCACTTACCGGCCAGCATCTTGTGCACCGGGGGGGTGATGTCTGCCTCTGCCAGCTGCTCGTAGGTGGTGGCGTGGTACAGCCGGACCTGGGCACTGCCCTGCAGCGCCACCCACACGCCACTGCCCGCAGCCACCATGCAGGTGACACTGCGCCCGCCGTCCTGCCCCACCTGGAGCGTGTGCTGCGGGGGACAGAGCCATGGTGACACTGCTGCGATGCCACCGACACCTGTCACACCTCCCACTGTCACCCACAGTACCTCCTGTGCCAGCGTGCTGGTGTTGAGGACAATGACTCGGTTCTGGCAGCCGCACCACAGCTTCCCTGCCACCGCCACCATCTTGGTGATGGGGCTCCCTGGTGAGCCCAGGGACAGCGACTTGGAGTTTTGGGGGTCCCAGAAGCGGCCTGTGAGGGCAGGGAGAGTGGGGTGGGTAGCTAAAGCATTCCCAAAAAAAAGTCCAGCTCAATACAGACAATGGGGTGTGGTGACTGAAGGCAACTCTCCAGGTCACTCCTCAGAGGGGACATAAACTGATGTCACCATGGGGTTCAAGTGGCAGGCAGGGACCAGGAGAAGGATACCCACCTCCACCTGCCTCTGATTTTGGTGGCTCCAACATCCCTCCAGGGATGTCCCTCTCCGTGGAAGCAGGGAAGCCTCCCTGAGCACCCCCCTGCAGGGGATTGCCCAAGCCACCCCCTAACAGCCACCACTTTGGGGCTGCATTTTTGATGTTCCAAATCCAACCTCACCTGCTTCCCGCTGATAGACAACGAGCTCCCCATTGGCCAATGACACAAACACCTGGTTATCCAGGTACCTGTGGAGACAAACCACCTTTGACATCCAGCTGCAGAGCCCCTCTCAGCCACCCCAAAACCCCTGCTCTGGTCCCCTCCAAGCTGATAATCCCCCTTCCCCACTTACAGGATGCACATGACAGCAGCAGCGTGTTGCATCTTCATGCTGTTCTTCCTGTTCCGGATGTTGTCCGAGGACTGGTACACGTGGATGCTGCGGGAGGAGAGCAAGGCTTGAGGCTCTCCCAGGACTGGCATCCTCCCCGTGCAGGAATTCCCATCCCGGGGACGTACCAGCCATCCTCGGTGCCCAGCCACATGGAGCTCTGGTGGGCTTCAGGGTCCAGGCTGAGCAGGTCCTCGAGGCTGCCGCGGGTGAAGGAGCCACGGCTGGAGCGGCGCAGGGCCCGCCCGTCCGTGGGGCTCTCGCCGTGCCGGTTCTGCCCGTAGGTGCCTGTGATGGGCATGAAACCAGGCTCCTGCTCTTCCTCTGAGCTCGTCGTCTCCACCGTCGCCTCCTTGCAGCTCGGGATCTCTTCATCTGTGGAGGAGGAGGAGGAGGAGAAGCAAGGAAGGGGTCAGGCCACGACCATCCAACACCCTCCAAAGTCATGGGGAAGACACCACAGCTGATGCCAAGCCCAGGGCAGGGTGTAGGGATGCTGAGCCCCAAAACCCACCAGGTTTTACCCAAAGCCCCCTCATCCCAGTACCACAGCATGGGGCTGATGCCTCTCAACATCTCTTTTCTCAGGCTCAAAAGCCTCCACCTGCAGACTGCCCCAAGGAATACAAGGCAGAGGCCAAAACAATGGAGCTGCCTATTATTTTGGGGCTGAAAAGCAGGGGCTGGGGAGGACTCACTGCCGAAGCTGGAGGAGATGGTGGAGTGGCTGGCTTGGCTCTGGAGTGTCCCTGAGGGGCTGGGCGAGGACTCATCATCAGTGTCATCGCTGTCAAAGGGCACCAGCTCCCTGTTGCTGCCGTCCACGGGCTCCGAGAGCTCCAGCGACGAGCCCGAGATGGAGATGTGCAGGCACGGCTGCGGCGCTGCCTCCTCTGGCTGTGCCGGGCCCAGCTCGGCCGAGGGGCTGCCCAGCGGCTCCACGCGCTCCCTGGGCCACCGGGAGGGAAGGAGGGAGGGAAGGAGGGAGGGGAGAGAAGCAGCTCCAGCATCGCCCTGCGCCCGCCGGCTCCGCGGGGCCGGGGAGTGCCCTCCCTACCTATAGGTGCGCTTGAGGCCGGGCACAGAGGCGATGCAGAGGATCCTGGCGGAGCACACGGCGATGCAGGCCTCCACCGTGGGCTCCTTGCGGATGCTCAGCAGGCAAACCTGCCCCACGTAGCCGTCGCTGTTGCAAACCCAGACCTCGTGCGAGCTTTCCGGGCTGCCGTGGCTGGGAGAAGCACAGGAGAACTGCAAGGGAGCAAAAGATGGGACGGATTGGGTGATTCAGGAGTCACACAGGAGCTCCCAGCATCTGGCAACAAGACAACGGGCATGGAGAGGAGCACAGTTCCTTGAACCCAGCCTCTGAGTACCTGCATCCCACTCCGTGTCTTCATGATGGGGATGGCTTTGAGGAACTCCGGGTCCAGGCAGTTTTTGCTGGAAGCTGGTAAAATCAAATTGGGAGATGCAGAAGGGAAGAGGAAAGGGGTTTATTAAAGCAGGGTTGGGGTGGATGCCAAGCCCACGTCCACCTCTCCCCTCCCTGCTGTTACCCAGCTTTTTCTTGGCGTCCTCGAAGGCTTGCTCGAAGCTGAGCCGGGCGTCGGGGTTGGGAAACTCGAAGATGAAGGACTCGGTGCCATCAGCTTTGGTGGTGCTGAGCTCCAACTTGTTGGGGGGGAAGGCCATGTTGAAGGACAGGGATTGCTTCTCCGACAGCTCCCGGTGGATGGCGGCCATCAGATCCTTGATCACGTCATCCAGGCCCTGGGGACAGGGACAATGCTTCAGCTCTCAGGGACGGGCCACCACCAGCCACATGCTTGATAACCCCCTGTCCATCCCCTGGCATCCTTCAGAGGCTGCCCCAACCCTTTTGCGGCTTTAGGGCTGGACATTCATGGCCACCAGCCCATCCACAGGTCCTCCCCTCATGCTGAGGAGATCCCAGGTGGTCCCACTGGGAAGATGCCCAAGCAGGGGACAGCTCCAGGGTCACCATGCCCATACCTGGTGGGGGAAGCTGAGGGTCTCTGACAGCTTGCTGACTTGCCCCAGCGTGTTGAGGTCTTCATCCAGGCGGCTGATGCTTTTCTGGATGCTCTCCCTGTTAGTGGCTTGTGAGGCACCTGTGTGGGGACACATGCACAGCATTAACCCCTCCCTCCCTGGCACCACCAGCTCGGGGAAGTGACGGGTTTTGGGTTGGGATGGGACACTCCAGTAGGCAGTGACAGACCTTTGACGATGTCCACATCCTCCAGGGGCAGCTTCCAGAGCAGTTTGTACTTGCTGGCGGTGTCGATCACGCTGGCCGCCGTGTACCTGGGAGGTCAGGGGGGATGGCCGAGTTGCACCCACACCCCCAGCCCCCCAGAGCCAGGCCAGCTGGCAGGAACATCCAGGGGATGTCCCCAAGCCTGGTGGTACTCACAGGCTCATGGAGCTGCGGCGGAGCGAGCCCGACTTGCGTTTCAGCGTGGTGCACACCAGCAGGTCCGTGAACAGGAAGAAGGAGCGGTCCTTCTTCCCACCCACTGCCTTCTGTGGAGTGATGGGAGACACCAGGGGGTTAATGACCATCCCTCCTTCTGTGCCAGCACTGGGAGAGGGCCCTGCCTCAATTTCCCCATGTGCTGCCTTGCCCTTCCATCTGTCTATTCCATCCATCCATCCATCCATCCATCCATGCAGTCGTCCTTACAGAGCTTACAGAATAGCCAGAGTTGGAAGGGACCCACAAGGATCATTGAGTCTGACTCCCTGCTCCTCACAGGAGTGTGACCAAGAGCTTCATCCAAACACTCCTGGAGCTCTGGCAGCCTTGGTGACAACTCCCCTGAGGAACCTGTTCCACTGACCAACCATAATCTGGGGGAAGAACCTTTTCCCAGTGCCCAATCTGACCTTGGGCAGGCAACTTCCTTCCATCCATCCATCCATCCATCCATCCATCCATCCATCCATCCATCTGTAGCCTCCCATGGGCACACATTACCCGCAATCACAGCCTCCCACTGCCCCACTCAGCGTGTGGTCCCATGGCCCCACAGACTCCACTCTTACCACTTCCACTACCATCTCCTGGCGCAGGAACCTGCGGAGCGGAGCCTGGAGCTGTGGGGACAAGGAGATCCTTGGGTGAGAAGGCATGGCAGGGAGCTTTGCGGCCTTCATCCCTGCCCCTGCATCCCCCAGCTCATGACTGGGACACCAGTCCCTTCCCAAACTCCCAGGAGCCCACCAAGGCATGGGAAAAGCAGGATCCAGAGGAGAAAATAAGTGACCCAGACAGGAGCAACCCAGAAAGAGCAGAAATTTTGTGGTGAAGGGAAGAGTGAGCCCACCTAAGGCCCCCCATACGTACGTCCTCCATCCCTTCGATGTGGGACTCGATCTCCTGCACAATCCGGGCGTTCCTCTCTACCTCCTCCGCGCTCTTCATGCCCTTGTTGATCCTCTCGGCCACCTGCTTGATGTTGCGCTGGGCGTCGATGAGGAAGGGGTGGTCGGGGTGGTCCTCTGGCGTGTGCTTCAGCAGGTCCTGCCATGGGGACAGAGCCAGGATGTCACCTCTGGCAAGGCCTGGACATTGGCAGTGTCACTGCCCGAGCCCCTCCCACACTGCTCTGACTGCTGAGGATGGAAACCAAGGAGGAGGCTCACCTAGGGACACCAACTTTGCAACAAGGGGTGGGAAAAGGGGTCAGGAGAGATGTGAGAGCCCTGAAAGCTGCGGGGAGGTGAGGATGAGCTGGGTCCTCCCCTGCTGCTAGTGTGACACTGCCACCCCCGTGTCACCCACCTTCACCAGCAGCTCATATCGCGGGATCCTCTGCACCGGCTTGATCATCAGGTCAGACAGGGCCTGCTTCTCCTTGTTCTCCCGCATGCTTTGCTGCAAAACACCCATGAGGTACAGGGATGGGCCCCTTAGGGGGGACACAGCAGGACACAGCCTCCCACCAATCCAGGATCACCCATTTTGGTGTGGGGTCACTTCCTTCCACACCATCCAGAATGATTCTGGTTCATCCCAACTAACCCTCTTTGCAATAAAAACCAAGAATGTGTGAAAATTCCCCATCTGGCAATAAATTTACTCCCATTAACTCCCATCCTGCCTGGCTCTAGATCTTGGCCAGGATCTATGGAGAGAGAAACCTGGACCCACCTCCAGGAACTTCATGAAAGCCGGCCGGGCTTCCTTGGCGATCCTGACAGCATCCTTGGCGTTGAGGAAGTTATCAATGTAGGCAGAATAGATGTTCACCAGCACATCCTTGGAGAACTAGGGGGGAAAAAAGGGCTGGATCCAGCATGGACACACTGGGAGAGCCTGGAAGAAGCTGCCCAAGGGACTCTGGCTCTGGGCTGGCGCAGGGAGGGCTCACCCGCTGTCCGCCCACCTCGATTTTTCAGCCCTGACGTTTGTGCTCCCGAGGCAGAAACGCAGAGCTGCAGAGCCAGCCAGGAGCAGCAGCTCCCACCCTTATGCTAAGCAGACAGCAGGCCTGGAGATCGTCTCCTGCTCTCCATCCCAGGCCTGCTTGGCCCATCCTTTCATCACTGCCCTGCCTCCTGCTCTGAAACCTCTGCTCTGGGGCTGTGCACACCCACATTCCTGGGGGGGAGTCACCCCATCAGGACCTACCGACTGCACCAGGAGGTCGCCCACTTTTTGCTTCTCGTGCCAGTTCTGCACACAGTCATGGATCTGCTCCAGGAACTGCTCATGGTGCTCCAGCAGCTCGGGGATCTGGTCAAAGATCTCGTCCACCAGGGAAGGGTCGCACAGCAGGGAGTTCTCCGGCTGCTTCAGCGGCTTCATGTAACCCTGCGGGCAAGCAGAGGCACCAGGGTCCGCGGAGGTCTCCTCTCCCACCCCATCCAGTTTGGATCTCTCAGCCCATGTTTACGTGGGGGACGGATGGATGGCATCCTGCAGCAGGGGGTTCCCTGCATCGAGCCTTCGCCACCTCCCTCTGCCCGACCTAGCTTGGAAATCATGGCAACACCACCCTGGGATCCAAATGCCAGTGTGTTCCAGGGATTTAGGGTGTTTGGAACCAGGAGGGGCTGGACCAGCAGGATGCATTCACTGGATGATGCCCTGGATCATCACACAATGGCCAACGAGCAACACTCAGGGCCAGCAGGTACTCAGCAAGGCAGGGATGGTGGCTCTGCTATGAAAGCCCTGCCCTCCCCTCAGAGCTGCAGAGGGGAGCAGTGCCCCCATAATGGGAAGAGACAGATTTACAAGGAATGCAGCAGGATGTGAAAGGTCTTCTCAAGCCTTCTCAAGACCCCTCAGTCTGACCAGTACAGGGTGCTGGTGGCTTTCAGGATGTGTGGAGGACCATGCAGCTGAGCATTGAGGACAGAACCAATCTCAAGTGGCTTCAGACATCTCCAACCAAGCTGGCAAAGGAGTCATTCCCTAAGGATCTGGTTCCTCAAGCTGATGCTGGGTATCTTGTGGAGACCCAAAGGACCAAATCCTTCCTGAGGCTCCTAGCACCCTTCACCTTCCCTACTGTGGCCAACACCTCCAGCAGGAGCTGGTATGGACTGTGCCATGCATCCCATACTTCCCACATGGGGACAAAGAGCATGGAGACAGCCCCTGCTGCAGCACACAGGGACAGCAGGCAGGGCTTGTCCATGCACCATCTGCTTTGGCTGGAAGATGATGCTGCAGGGTAGTCCTTGTCCCATGCTACGTGCCACCAAGCCAGGTCAAGGATCTGAGCACCTCGTCCCAGCTGAGACAGGGAGCTGGGGACACCTGGAGCCCTGTGATCTCTCCATGCCAAGACCAGGAGGGTCACCCCTCAACCCCAAACCTTGTATAGCTCCCCCCAAAATCAGCCCAAAAGCCAAGGTCCTCTTGCCCTTCTAAGCCCAGGTCTGCACTAGCAGCAGCCTCAGAAGCTCCTTCCCTCCTGCAGTACGTCTGTGTCCTCCACGGAGGCAACCTTGTGGGGGATTTATGGGAAGAGCCCGTGACAGTGGGATGGAATGCCCCATGCCCTTGTGGATTGTCACAGATGTCCCACAGGCTCTGTTTTTGCAGAGCTCAGAGTTTTTGGTGACAACCCACACCTCCGCCAGGTGATGTCTGCAGGGCGTTGGCCACCATTAACCTGCTGAAACACCTTCATTAACATCTCAAACGTGAGGTGGACCCTCCGGCCAGGCTGCTCCAGGGGGGTTGGAACCAGCTCAGCAAAATAAAAGCCTGAGAAAAACCTTTGGCTCACGTCTGCAGGTGATGATCCGAGCAGGAGCACAAGGGAACAGAGGATTTCAGGGGTCCCCCATCATGGCAGGGCCATCAGGAGATAAGGTGCAACACGGGGAAGAGCTTTTGGAAGGCAAGCACAGGAAGAGACTTGGGGACACGATACCTGCTGGGTGACAACGCACTGGGAATGTTCCAGGCTGGCTTTGGGGATGGAGGCAACTCCCACACCCCGTTCTTGCCACGGCCGTCACAGTGCTCCCACTTCTGCTCCTGCCGCCCCCAACACCCCTCCCCCCCGCCACACCAACCCCCCCCAGGTGGTGCCACACAGGTCCTGGGACAGCACCCGCAGCCAGGCGTCCATTTTGGGGTGACCACGGTGACCCCATGGCGTGGTTTGGGGTGTCGCACCCCAGCTGTGCCACCTTACCTGCATCAAGGTGCGCAGGGACTCCACGTAGGACTGCTCAGTGTCCAGCAGCGTCATGATGACGTGTTTCCTCATGTCCTGCCCGGGGAGAGACACACGGGTGTTTTGGGGTGACCCGGGACGGGGGAGCTGCGTGCCGGGGGTCGGGGCCGGCACTGGGGCTGGCTGGGGAGGCTGAACACCGGAGGAGCCCGGCTGGCGTCCAGCTCCCCTGCGCTGCCTCTCCAGCCCGATGGAGGAATCCGGGAGGATTAGGAAGTACATGACACCGAGCGCACAGACGCCTGGTTTCCTCCGCGGCCGCGTCAGGAGCCCGCCCTGGAGCTCACAGCCCTACATGGGTCGGTGCCGGAGCCCTCTGGCTCTACAGCGGCTCCGCTCCGAGCGGACCCGCAGGAATTCGCCTCCCGTCCGGCAGCCCGGGCACCCTGGGGCTGGGCTGTGGCCCCACGGGAGGAGGGTTAATGGGGTGGTGGTGTGGGATGGGCCACCAGCTTTGGGAAGTACATGAGTCGGGGTCTTCTTGGCTGTGGGGCTCAGGGACCCCCCTTGTGTGCACCTCCTGCAGCTCAACCTGGGGGCCCAATGCTCCAGAGCCCAAGGCGTGGGATACCCCAAAAGGTTTAGGTGTGAGATGTTCTGAAGGTTCTGAGAGCAGAGACACCCCAAAAGTTTTGGGTGTGAGATGTTCCAAAGGCTCTGAGTGCAGAGACACCCCAGAAGTTTGGTGTGTGGGATGTTTCAATGGCTCTCTGTGTGAGACACCCCAAGAGATTTTGGTGAGAGATGTCCCAGGGGCCCTGGGCAGCGAAAGTTTTGGAGGCAGAAACGCTCCAGAAGTGCAGTGATAACCCAAAAGTTTTGTGTTTGGATATGCTGAAGGGATTCTGGGGTACCTCTGGGTGAAGAGGCACCCCAAAGGTTTTGCATGTGAAGGTGCTCTGAGAGACTCCAGGTGCAGATAACCCAAAAGCTTTTGGTGCAAGTGCCAAATGCTCCGGGTGTGCAGATACCCCAAAAGTTTTGCATGTAGGATCTCCGAAGACCCTGGATGTGAGACACCCCAAATGTCCTCAGTCTTGTGGGATGAGCCCCTGTCCCCTGGACACACAGAGCTGTGTCCTCCCCAGTGGGGACACAACGAGCTGTGAGGCTGCTCTGCAGCCACAGGAAGAAGTCTGAGCCCAACCATCCTCACCATGGAGAGAGGCCACCCATTCCCCAGGTGGTCCCCAGGGAGCAATGGAGAGGGATCCTGCCGTGCCTCAGTTTCCCTGCTCCCCACCAGGCTGCTGATGGAGCCAAGCACAGAGGGAACTGCTGTCTGGAGCCAAATATTGGTGACGGGTCCAAGCCTCTCCAGGGAATCAGGAAATCATGGTGATGTTGGAGTCCTCGGGGACACCAGCTGAGACCTCCCCCCTTGGTTAGAAGGTTTATAAACACGCACTGCCAGATTAAATTGCTGTAATTATGGACGGAAGGGCACTCACTGGAGGATGGACCTTAGGGGTATCTGATGCTCAAGCTGCCTCAGTTTCCCCAACCCTCACCCAGCCTGTAGTTCCCTGCTGCTCCTGTTTTTTCCTGGAGCTGTCCCAGCTCAGGACCAAAGCAAAGGGTCAGACCCAGGAGCTGAACAGGCTCAGCACCACACGCTACACCAGCAGCTGGGGATTTGCAGCAGTGGGGAGACGCAGGATGAGGCCCAGCTGTTGGCAAGCGGATTTTTTCCACTGTTACAGCACCAGTATTACCCCAGCAGGGGCAAATTCCCACTGGGATGAGCAGGAGCTGGGGACAAGGCACCATCCCAGCAGGGCAAAGCGATCCGGGGGCAAAGGCAGGTCGTGCCCCACTGCGTTCCTTATCCCAGCACAGCCTCCCCGCTGGGGGGCTGATGATGCTTCAGCCTCCATCTGCTCTCCCTGGGGACGCCCCCGCCTCACCCCGGCCTCATCCTGCCTCCCCCGAGATGCTCAGCCCCCTCGGGAGCAGCCCCTGCCGCCACGGGAATCGGGGTATTTCCCACCAGCCGACGCCTCCGCGGTGTAAATCAGCACCGGGGGGGCGGTGGTAGCGATGGCCCCAGCCCCCCCCCGTCACCCTCTCCGGGCGGGAGCATCCCGCAATCCAGCAAATCCCGGGGGTGTGGAGCCGAGGATGGGGATGGAGGCAGCGTTGCCACGGCAATCGCGGTGCAGACCCCACAGGTGCCGGGTTCTGCGCACGTGTCCAAACATGACGCATCCATGCACCCCCATCCCACCCCCGCATCCCACCGCTGTCCCCCCGCTCCATCCCGGGACCCCTCCTGCCGTCACCTCGGTCCCTCCGCGGCTGCCACAGCCCTTCTCCGGCAGCTCCTCGGCCGCGCCGCTGAGCCCGGAGGTGGCGAAGGCCGCGTCGATGCCGTCCCCGATGTCTCGCATGTCCTCCAGCGCGATGGTGAACTGCGCCAGAGTCCTCACCATCTGCAGCATGCGGGTCCCGGGGGTCGGTCCGTCCCACGCGGCCCAAGGAATCGCACAGAAATCCCCTCTATATCTCTGTCTCTATCCCCAGGTGTCCGCCCGAGCCGGAACGCTGCGCCGGGATGCGGCGGGGAGGGGAATAAGAGCGAGGCGCTATTTATATCGCCGGGGTTCGGTGTGGATGTGCAAGTACGGGGATGTATAAAAAGCGCTCCCGCAGAGCGGCTGCGGGGTGCGAGGCTGCGCCTGCGTCCGCGGCGACGCGAGGGTCCCCGGCCCCCAGAGCTGCCCAGGCACGGGCGGGAGACAGAGCCGTGCCCACACACACACACGCGCGGATGCGGGCACGGCCGGATCCTGCCCAGGGATGCCGCTGCTGCCCGGGGAGGATGCTGGGGGTGGGGTTGGGGGGAGCTGATGCTTTCTTGAGGCGTGTGATTTTTGGGGATGCACGGATGATGCTGTGGTGCTCAGCATCCTTAGGGACTCCCTCCCTGCCAACATCCCCCTTCCTGACCTTGCAGCCAGGGAAATTGAGGCAAGCCCCCCTTTTCCCCCCACGGCATCATCACCTCAGCACCCACATCCCTGCTGGCCGGGTGATGCATCCTGCCCAGATCTGTTTGTAACGCTCCCCTCCTGCTTCGTTAATTAAATCTAATTAGCCGCTCACCCCGTTTCCACAGCAACGGCGTGCAGCAGGGCTGCATCCTCCCGTTGCAGCCAGTAAATTTCCTCTTGGAAATGAGGATGATGAGCATCCCACCCCGGGAAGGGTGCGTGGCAGAGAACAGACCACTCAGGGCATGTAATGAGAGCTGCAGCAGCTGTCAGTGCACCCCGGGATCAGGGACCAGGGAAGAGGGACAGCTAATTGCAACCAGGTAACGAGGCTGTTTGCAAGGCAGCTGCTCCTGCTCCTCCTGCAGCTGCAGTGCCCTGGTCATCCCAGCTGTTGGAATGGCGGGTTGATTTGGTTTGCAATCCCAGATTCGTTTGGGTTTCAGTCCTGAACTCTTCAGGGATCCAATCCCACATCCATTTCTGTTGTAATCTCAGATTCCTTTAGGCTGCCATCCTAGAACCAGTTTTGTTTCAAGCTTGGATCCATCAGCATTGCAATCCCAGAGTCATCAGGATTGAAATCCCAAACTGTTCTGAGTTCCAATCCCAGATCCATTTTGGTGGTAATCCCAGACACATTTGGGCTGCAATCCCAAACCCATCTCAGCTGCAATCCTGGGCATATCTGCATTGCAATCTGGGATTGATAAGGGATAAAATCCTGGGCTCTGTTAGAATCCTATTGCAAACATGTTTCTGTTGCAATCCCTGTTTTATCTGGGTTTCAGTTCCAGAGTAATTTCTGTTGCCATCTCAGATCCATTTGGGTTCCAATCCCAGAAAAAACTGGGTTGCTAATCTAGGACCATTTGGATTCCAATTCCAGACCCTTTTCTTTGCAATCCTAGGTGCTTTTGGGTTGTAATCCCAAACCCACCTGGTTTGCAATCCCAGATCCACCTGGATTGCAAATCCAGGCCCAACTGGGCTGCAACACTCTGACTTGCAATCCCACACCCACTTGGTTTGCAATCTTGGGCCCATTTGGGTTCCAGTTCCAGATCCATCTGGCTGAAATCCCAAGCCCATTCCTTTGCAATTCCAGACCCATTTGGGTTGCAATCCCAGACCCACCAGGAATTCAAACTCCAATCCATCTGTGCTGCAGTCCCAATCCCATTCTTTTTGCAATCCTAAACCCATTCCTGTTGCAACCTCAGACCTAACAGGGAAACAAACTTGGATCCATCTGCATGGCAATGCCAGATCCATTTAGGCTGCAACCCCAGAATCATTTCTGTTGGAATCCTGGACCCACCTGGGTCGCAGTTTTGGACCCGTTTTGGCTGTAACCCCAGATCCATCTGGATTGCAACCCCAATCCCATTCCTGTGGCAATCCCAGACCCATCAGGAATGTAAACCTAGGTCCATCTCCATTGCAATCCCAGATTCATCTGAGCTGCAATCCCAATCCCATTCCTATTGCAATCCCGGACCCACCAGGGATGCAAACCTGGGTCCGACCGCATTGCACACCAACCCCTGTGGTTGGCAGTCGCAATCCCATTCCTCTGGCCATCCCAATCCCATTCCTCTGGCCATCCCAGCGCTAGTCCTGTGGCAGTCCCTGCCCGGTCCAGCCCCAGCACCGCCGTGCGGTGACCCGGCGGCTCCGCCTGCAGCACCGCCCCCGAGCCCTCCCCGGTCCCGGGGCGAGCAGGGCGATCCCTCCGCCCCAGGAGAGCCCTTCCCACTCCTGGAACGCCCCCCTGGGATCAATCCCTTCATGCAGCCCAGCATCTCCCGGCGGGAGGACTGCAAGGAGACTCTCCGGTGTCTGCTGGAGAGGCTGCGCTTTCCTCCCGTGGGTTTGGAACCCTCGCTCAAACCCACCCAGCCCCTCGGGATGTGCCACGGGAGGGAGGACGGCTGCAGTAGGATTGAACCCGAATGAGCCAGGCCGAACCCCGCTGTGTTTTGGGGGCCCCGTGGGGGTCACCTCTCCATCACCCAGGGACGCGAACTCCACAGCGATGCCGGCCAGCCCAGCCCGGACCCCCCTGCGAGCGGCCCGCAGCCCACAGGAAATTCCTGGGAGTGTTTGGCCACTCCAAGAGCGCTGCCTATTTTTAGGGCTGTCTAAAATATGAGCCGGTTATTTTTAGCAGCGCGGCTCTTTGTAAACACCTTTAGATTTCCTTTCGGACCAGCCCCTGTGGGTTTTTTTTTTTCCCAACCTGGCTGTTTCCTCCCCCAAAACCCCAAACCCTCCTGGGAAACGCATGCTAGGTTCTTGGGATAGAGCCAAGGGACTCATCCCCCATCCCAAAGGCTTGTGCCAGCGTGGCAAAATGCTCCTGAAAACCCAACGATGGAGCAGATCTGGCACTGGGGGTTTGGGGGTGATTCAGCAGCACCCCAGACCTGGGATGGAGGGCCAAGAAAAGGGCTTTTCCCCCAGCTTCCCCTCTGACATTGGAAATACAACCCTAAAGAAGGATGGGAACTCTCCCATCTTGATTTATTTTATTTTTCAATTAGGCTCAGGGTGCAAACCCATCATTTTGCTTTCCCCTGTGCAGGAATATCGATGCAGGAGGAGCCTGAGCATCCCCAGGGATTTTCAAACATCCTAAGATATTTGGAAAAGGCCGTGGCATATCGTGTCCTGCCTCCACCCCCGCAAACAAAGAGGCATCGATGGAGCAAAGTCCTAAAACATCAATTTTTAAAACAAACAAAGGCCAAAGGAAGAGTAGGAATGTACATTCCATGCAGAATCACAGCCATCACACAAGTTCTGGCCCTTGAGCCCGGGCTGAGGCTGTGCACTCATCAGTGCATGGAATGATGATGTTTTTCAGCCACTCTGAGCACTCCCCCCACCCTCCCAAATCCTGGGAGTTTGGTCAGTGTGGGAGGGTGCTCCTCGTGCTGTCACCACCCAGCTGGGATGCTAAAATCACGTCCCATGGGAAGGAGGATCTCTGTGTCCCGAGAGACCATCTCAAAATTCCCACACCCACAGCACTCAGTGTTTGTCCCTTTCATTGGTGTAATGAGTTGTGCCAGCACCTAGCCATACCCTGAGTGAGCTGCAGCAGGGGTTTTGTCCCTGAGGCCCTGTTCTGAGGTGAAAATAAGCAGATTTAGGGGAAAAAAATGGAGTGTTTTAGACCACTTTGGGGGTGGGATTTGCTGCTCAGGGCCTTCCTGCAGCTGCTGAAGGAGGAGCTAACCCTGCCTCAAGCAAAATTATGCCCACCCCTCCAAAAGATGCCAGAATTTTAAGAGTAAATAAATGCAAGTTGTTTTCCCTCATTACAGCTCGTTCCTGCTGCCAGCTCCTGATGGGAGATTCTCCGGGGTGTCACAATAGGGCTGTACTAGGAGCTACCCGAATTTTGGCACCTCCTTCAAAGCACCACTCCCAGTTTGAAAGAATCCGGAATTTCTGCACCTTTTCTTTCCCTGAGTGCCTGTTCCCAGGGTAGATCCCACTAGAGGGAGCTGGGATATAGTGGGAGCCACTGGTCCATGGGGACAGTGCACAGTGAATTCTCAAGCTTAACAATTTTAACACATCCTCAGCTCTATTTCTACCAAAACCCTGGAAAGAGAAGGCTTGGAAATGAACAGGATCTTCTTTCATCCATCCTAATGCAATGAGCAAACACCTCTGCAACAAACAGCATCATCCTGTCACGTAAAGCTTCCTTGTGCAGCCAGAAAAGCCCCTGGCTGGCACCATCTCCCAAAACAGGATGATGCTGTTCCATCCAATCTCCTATTTCCTCAATCACTCAGCCTCTGGCAGGAAATCACTTGGGGAAAAAGAATCACATTCTGCCCTCTTGGGATGTATTAAAGCAGGAGGTTTGATTGGGTTCTGTAGGGTTTTCAAACCTAAGCAGCCTTTCCTTTGGGATCAGTGATGCTCTGCCCTATGTCCCACACGTGCCACAAAGCTGGGGGATGGCAGCCACCAAGGAGAGGATCAGCCATGCCATCCCTGGGTGCCAATCCCCTCCATTCCTTGGCACCAGTCACCTTTCTGGGGCACACCAGCCCATCCCTGGGTGCCAATCACCTCCATCCCTGGGCATCAGCCACTGCCATCCCTGGGTACCAACCACTGCCATGCCTGAGCACAAGCCACCTCTTTTTCCAGGTGTCACCTCATCCCTGGCTTCCAGTCCTCCCTGCTACCGGACTCTCGTCTCTGAATGCCAGTCCACTCATCCCTGGGACCACCAGGTTCCCATTCCCATGGGAACAGGAGGACCTGTGGCACACGACAGGGGCTGTGCCCGAGCCTGCCCGACGCCGCACGGAATCACATCCGGGGCTGCATTCCCTCCCTGCCCAGCCTCTCCCTGCTCTCCCACGGGTAAGGAAAGTCCGAGCTGCTCTCCAAAGAGTAACTTCTTGAAAGGAAATAAGAGCATAAATCAGCAGCTCTGATTCAGCCCCGCTTCGGTTACTAATAATATTCCCGTGTTTATTCGCAGGCCCGGGGCTGGAGATGTTTGCTTTTCCCTCGGCTGTGGTTTTTCCCAGGCTCCCAGCTCACAGAGGAGCATTGATTTGGTCAGGGATGCTCCCATGGAGAAACCTGGCAGCACCACTGCCTCTCCGGGATGGGGAGGAAGAGGAGGAGGAGGAGGAGGAGGAGGAGGTGGAGGAGCAGGCCAGCTTCAGCCCCCGTGCCCGGGAATTCAGTTGTTTTCCCTTCTTGGACTTCTCGGCCGCGGTGATTCATCCCGGGAGGACATGGCCTGGCTGCAATTCTGCTTTTTAAGTGTGAGAAAAAAAAGGGGAATAAAAAATAAAGGAGTTGGGGCAATTTTTCCAGGGCAGGGTGAAAGGATGCTGGGCATCCCCGCGCTGTCCAGGGGAGCAGCAGTGCCAGTGGGATGGGGACTGTAGGAGACTCATCTTCCAAAGTAACAAATTTTCCTCCTCTAAATGCACAGTGGGGCTTTTCCTGTGGGATTTTCACTTGAAATCAGGTCTGCACCACCAACACTGGGGTGAGGGGTTCCCCCCTCTGCCAAAATTCACGCTCAGGATTGTGCTGGTGCATCTCCTACATCCTCCCTGCACTGCTGGCAGCATCCCATGGATCCCCCTCACTCCATGCCCCCCTTCCCACCAGATGGGAGATGCTCACCCCAATTTAACCCTCCCTGATTGCCACCCATCCCCCAGCAGGTTTGCAGAGCCCTCACAAAACCAGGGGTCCAGGGCAGAGCTGGGGGCTCGTGGCCCCCTGTTTGCTGCCAGCCTTTGCCGAGTCCTGGAGCAACTTTCACCAAATATGGAAGGTTTTTTTTGCCTCCGGTTTTCGGCACGCAGGCCACGGCCCAAGAGCGCAGCTTTCCAGATGCTGAGGTCAGCCCAGCTCTTCTTCCCTCCCCCTGCTCCTTCCCTGCTGCCTCCCAGTGGGCTTGGCCCTGCACCCACCAGGACAGGAGTAATTCCACCCCCTCAGCTCACTGGAATCCCTGGATCCCCCACCAGCATCCTCTGCTGCTGGCACAAGCCTGACCCCGCATCCCACAGCACCCAAAAGCAATGGTTATTAGGATTTTGGGGGGTAAGGAAGCCAGGGAGAGGGGTGCCTGATGCTGGCACGCCTTGGCATCACTGCTGGATGCCAGCCTGGCCCTGGCTGCCTGGTGGAATGGGACCAGAAGCTTTGGGATAGCCAGGAGGGAGCCAGCCTGGCATGCAGGGAGTGATGGGCACCAGGACTGTTTGGTATCCAGGAGCTGATGGGGATCTAGTCTCCACATGGAGCCAGAATTCCAAGAGGTATCCAGGAGCCAAACGGGCACCCCACACATGAGGGATGCTCAGGAGCTACCCTGGAGTCCATGGGCACCCAAGAGTCAGTGGGGACTCCCCGGGTACCCAGGAGTTGATGGATGCCCAGGATCCAAAAGAGACTCTGGGCACCCATGAATCCACAAGCACAGAGGAGCTGAAGGACACCCAGGAGCCAACAGACACTCACAGGCCTATGGGCACCCAGAGGCCATGGGCACCCAGGAACTGATGGATGGCCAGCACCCAACAGGTACCCAGCAGTCCATGGATACCCAGAAGCCAATGGGCACCAAGAGGGGATGGGGATGCAGGAGTTGATGGATTCCTAGGATCCAACAGGTGTCAGGAGTGCATGGACACTCAAACTCCACAAGTAATCACAAACCCCCATGAGCTGATGGCCCTCCAGGTGCCAACCAGTACCAGGAGTGCATGGGCACCTAGAAGTGTCATCCAGCAGCTGACAGACAGCCAGGAGTTGAGAGATGGATTCTTAGCATCAAACAGGTACTGGGAGTCTGTGGGCACCCACAAATCCATAAGCACCCAGGAGCTGATGGATACCCAGGAGCTGATGGATACCCAGGAACTGATGGACACCCAGGAGCTGATGGATACCCAGGAACTGATGGAGGAGGTTGGAGACCTAAACATCCCTGCCAGGACTTCTGTCCTTGCCAGCAGCTGAGGCACAAGCACCAGCCCTCACCCAGCTGTGCCCCACAGCCTCGCAGTGCCTGGTGCTCCGTGGGTGAGGCTGCAGCTGGGACAGAAGGGATCTGGGGAGTGGGGGGAAGCACAGACCTTGCCAGGAACGCCCACAGCCCACGTCACATCACAGCCAAGGCAAGAGGTGACAGCTTCCCTGCGCTGTCATAGTCACAGCAGCAGCCTGGGGTGGGGGGCAGGGTTAGGGTGGGACAGGGAGGGTTCAGCATCCACTGACCTGTGCCAGGTTCGGACGATCGAGGGACGAGTTCCCTCTCCGCTCACCGAGGCTCTGAGCCATCTACATCCCATCTCACCGGGGTTTTGGGCAACCCAAAAAAAACCAAAAGGACCAGACCCGATCCCCTACCGCCAGCGACGGTGTTTCTGCCGAGGGGTCAGGATGAAACTCTTCCAGAAAAAAAAAAAAAAAGCAAGAAGAAGGATGCCAAATCAGGGCAGGCCGGCGAGTCTGCTGCTACTCCAGCTAAAAAAAGCAGGAAACCATATCCCAGGCTCGGAGATGCCAATCTTCCCATGCAAACAACTCCCTTTTTGTTTTTTTTGGAGAGTATCGGAGGGCTGGGGAACAGGCAGTCACAAATAGCAACTCCACGGCACCACCAAGGAAACGTTCTCCAGACCCATGTGGGGACCATGCAGGGATGCAGGATGGTGGCTTCTCCAGGAGGCACCTGCTGGTGGCTGTCCCCTCATTGGGATGGTGACTCCTGCAGAGGAAACCTGGTGGTGGATACCACCACAGGTGTCCTTTTGCCAGCACATCCATGCAGGGATGTCCTGGTGGGGTTCCCTGGTGTCCTGGATGTCACTGGTGGGGTGGAAGGTGGTGGTGGCCATTTCCTGGTTCCCAAAAAGGAACATGCCTGGGGTTTCTGGGACAGCACAGGGCATGGGGGCCACACAAGCCCAACATCTGCTGCCATCAATCTTTCCACTGCTTGGATTAAAGGGATTCAACTCAAAATACCCTACACAAGGTACAAGGGAGCCCCAGGCCTGGGGACAGTCCCCAGCTGCACCCAGGAATGGTGGTGACCAGGGCAGGAACTGGGATCAGCCTCCTGTCCCCCGGAAGCTGAGTGGCTCCAAGGGGAATTTGCACAAGGAGTGAGTTACTGGAATATTTTTACCCAGATGCTGATTTTCATCCTCCCTCCCATTGGCCAGGCCGCAGTTCCCAAAGAACCAAAAGCAAACACACTATTTTTAGAGAAGAGTTCATTTACTGGAGCCATTCCCTTTGAAATTCCTCACTCATCCTCTCCATGGAAACCAAGGGAGTCCGGAGAAATAGCCCCACCGGGACCAACCATCAGAGCTTTAAAAAGAGCCACATTGAGGGAGAGGGGGGTGGAAGTGGCTGATTTTTCTTCACTGGACACATCCTGGCCTGGAAAGACCATGGTGGGAATGGCAATGCTTTTGTTTTAATGGGCTCTGTCTGTGCAAGCAGGGCTTGATGCCTTCAGGACGAGACATCCTGGAAGATGGACCATGTTCTCCTGGAAATTCATGCCTGGATAGCATGTGGGGAGTGTTG
The DNA here is from genome assembly GCA_013400955.1 of Drymodes brunneopygia. Lineage (NCBI taxonomy): Eukaryota > Metazoa > Chordata > Aves > Passeriformes > Petroicidae > Drymodes > Drymodes brunneopygia. The sequence continues at coordinate 165,742 of VZTZ01004797.1, forward strand.
TCTTGGATAGGTGGTGGGAATGGGTGCAGGGGGATGGCTGGATGGGAGCATGGATGTAGATGGAGGATAGTCGAGATGGGAGGAGATGGCTAAAGGATGGATGGAGGGATGGAT
>VZTZ01004811.1:0-110648 GCA_013400955.1 Drymodes brunneopygia
GCTGGGGCAGAGCCCCGCGGGGCTGCGAGAGCGGCGAGGCCGGCCCCAGCCCCGCAGAGCCGGCCGGACGGTGTCGAGGCCGGGCCGGCAGCACCAGGTACTGGCGAGTGGCTGGGGTGCCCCCGCCGCCTGTCCCTGCGGCGCTGAGCCTCTCCGGGGGCGGGCGGGGGTCTCTCTCCCTGGGCGCATACCCCAGAGAAATCCCTGCTGGAAGGAGGGGCGGGGGCGCGGGCAGCCCCTGCAGATCATCCGCGGGGCTGCGGAGGCAGCAGCCGGCGTTTCCCTGCGGGCTCCTCGCTCGAAGGGCGACGTTCGGGGGTTCGCAGGTCCTGTTGAGCCGCGGGATAAGCAGCTGCTGCCGGCGGTGACAGTGCAGATGCTGTCGCGGTCCTCCGCGACGCCCCTGGTCCCAGGAGGGCTGTGATTCGCTGGTATGTGCGGTGACCGGGTGCCTCTGCAGGGTTCTCAGGCTCGTCCCGGTGGTTTTTGCCCCGGAATTGCCCGGCGTTTACGTCGTTCTTGCATAGATTTGGATTATCCTTTTGAAACAGTAAGGCTGGTCGTGTTTCTCATGGAGAAGAGCAGGCTGTAATTATAAACAAATGCAAGTCAAGAGCGTTAATTTGGGCAGGAATAAACCTGCTGATTTGGATCTTTCTTAAATGTCTTAGTGTCACTACGTTAAGATTCTTCTTTTAAAGGAAATTTAAAAAATCTCAGAACTGCTGCAGGTTGCCGCAGAACCTGTTTTGTGTTTTTCTGATTTAGCGTAAACCAGTACTTTATGGATACATATACATGGATATATGCTTTGCTTTGACATAATCCAGCAGTACAGTCTATGTAATGCAAATGGTTACTGTCACATTTCGACTGTTTCCTTCTGTGTCATGGATTTATTGGTATTTAAATAGTGTTTACAGCAGGGAAATTGCAGGCATTCATTCCGAGTCCTCTGCCCTTTAATGCTTTCTTTTTCATTACAGAAGTACCATATAAAAAAAGCTGGGCTCTAGTGATTGAAACTCAGCCTCAGTTTCAGTGAGCTCATATCAAAAGTAAATTGGGTTGTGGACTCTGGGCAGTTGTGTCACAAAACCACTTCAGGAAGAGCTGTAAATGCTGAGGAAGAGTAGGTAGCACATAGACACCTTGAGAATACTGATTTGGACCTGCTTGTCCTCCTCAGTCCTAGAAAATTACCAGAGAAGAGGTGCTAGAGATGGAGACTGAGGGCTTTGCTTTTATTCCCACCATTGTGAACAAGGTGTGTGATCTTGGACACACTCTCTCTTGCCTTGATTTCTGTCTTGAATCAAGTCACAAAATCTAGATGGGGATGTTTTTAAAATCAGGTATTTCAAATGACTTTGAGACATTCAGAGAAATTATATTGAAATTAAAGTAATTTACATCTTTAAATTCATACAAGAATAACATACTCTATATGAAAGAGAAACAGTTCAGCATTTGCCATGCTCTAATTCCAGTGAAGAGTGGTAGGTCTGTGTAACAAAGTGCTTTGTAACAGAGGGGGAGTACTTGTTCCCAGTTCTTTAAATCCATACAAGTGGAGACATGTCTGTTGCTTCAGCTGAATGACAGTCTGACATACCCAGCAAATGGAACCAGTGCAAAAGTTTAAAGTACATGAGCATTTCTAGGATAATTTTTTTTCTGTCATTTTAATGTGAATCATGATTTGTGTGGGAAAGCCACAACAATTGCAGCTACTTTGAGATTAAGTAAGCAAATAAAGTAGGAGAGACGGTCAGATCTCCATAGCCACAGGTTTAGAAAAAAGGGTGGGATTTCTATGTGTGTAGGAAAAGACATATATTTAATCACTACTCTCTCTTCTTAATTCCCTCATTCCTAGAAGTTTTCTGTCCAATATGGAAACTACAGTAGCCACTGCATTTAGCAGAACTGAAAATACAGCTTTTAAGCTGAGTATGTATCAGCTTGGGGGACAGCCTGTCCTGTGGGGCTAGTTCTGCCTGTCCTTGTTGTTAAGGTCCTAAACAAGGAAACTCCATTTGCAGCCTCAGTGTCACCACCGGTGAGGTTTTGCTGTCGGTGGCCTTTAAAGGGGAAGTAGGAACCAGACAGTTCACAGTGAGCACAGCAGCAGCAGCAGCATGAAGCCTCTTAGACTGGTAAGTGCCAAGTCTCCCTTGGAAATGCAGCACAACCTTCTTGGACACTTAAATGCTTAGAGACATTTCATCCTGTAGCTTATAAAGCCCTAAATGGGTGTGTTTAATGCCTGTGCTTCAAATGCTCATCATATTATACGAAGCTGGATTTTCAGCACTGGCATGCTGGAGGAGTTAATTGTATCAGGAGATTGTGTTGAAGAGTTTTTAACTCACAGCTCTTTCTTAACCCTGAGCTTGGGTGGGCAAGCACTTGGATGATGTAAAATGATGACTGGCTGTCTAGGAAAATGCTACCTCAAAAAAATTCACCTTAATCTTATTTCCCTTCTCTGGTTCCTTACATTATATTGTATTATATTGTATTATGGGGTGTGATTTTCATATGATTTTGTTTGAATCTAGCAGCACTCAGTGCTTAATCAGATAAAGATGTTAATTCAAATGTAGTTTAGTGAAGTAAATTTATAATTATAATTTTACTTCACCTTTGGCTTGTCTGTGATAAAATGTTCCCTTTGCAATTTGGAGAAGGCCTAAGTAAATATGTAAAAAAGTCTTTCTGATAGAGACAAGTCTGGTAGATTTGATAGTGGTACTGACTGTACTTGAGGGGAGCAAAATGACTCACTCTGCTAACACCAGGGAAGCAGTCTGAGTTAGCATTGTGGATCATAGCTAATGAATCCTGAGTGACTGAAAATTGGCAGTTTGGTAACAGTCCCCAGATTCATTGGACACAACTACCACTGAGTTTTGGGAGCGGTTTTGTGATAAGAGACAGAGCTCTAGCTGCAAGGAGCCAGGAGTGAGGGACCAACAAGGATCTGAAAAAGCATTTTAGGCACGCAGTGGAAGAAGAACTGTAGCTTAGGAACAGCTGTTCCTGTTCCAGAGGCTCTGTTACCTGGCTTGTAGCTTAGTTCTGTTTTCAGTGTTTCTAGGTGAAACTTCTGATACTGGGTGAATGTTTAGACTGTGACTTTTTATTTTTTTACTTTCATTTTAAAGAGGTTCAGAACCAAAGGAGATGATGTTCTATTGCTAGCAGAGATAATGTGTGTTGTACCTCAGGTATTTACAAACCTCTTCTACACAATTGCAGTTCAATTTTGTATCTCAGGCTTTTACATAGATTTGACAGGAATGATGTTCCTTAAAAAAGCTGCCTAAAAATTGGGCTGGATTGGCAGCTGTAAGATACAGAAAAGCTCTAAGTTGTGTGAGTTCACACATGTTTGAGGCTTTAGAGTGGTCTTCCCTGAGCATGTATGTGCGGGCAGGACAGACTCTTGGTCTGGTTATTCTTGTGGAGTTGGACGTGCTAAGTGAGCCAGACTGGAGAGAGTGAGTGGTAACTGGGAAATATATAATTAAGCTTGCAGACTTGTCTCATCAACTTCTCGGTCTCAGCTCTGCAGTGCTGTTTCTTGGTGTAAATTTGCATAAAGCATTTCCTGGCTGAGAAGTCTCTGAACAGGCACATAGTCTGATGGTTATGGCATTAGCCTGTGACTTGAGAGATCTCAGCTCAAGCTACCAGTCTCCTGTAGCAGCTTCCCTAAGATGTGTAGCTTTTCCATTTCTCAGGGATTTTTTTCTCCTAGATGGGAGATAATGTACTTGTCCTACCTCACAGGAATCTTGCATTGTCTAAAGGCATGAGATGTGGTGCTGGGCTGATGTGTCAGTGGTGAGGGATGTGTAGATTGAGAAATGATAGGTACCTGGTGAGCATAGTTCCCATGGAAATAATAATAGTGGCTGTACAGAAATACAAGTTATGTTACATAAGGGGGAACAGGGGGCTTTTCTGTGATTTCTGAGGTTGTCTCTGCCAACACGGCAGTACTTTAGCATTTACATGGCTAAAGTCTTGCTTTTCTGTCAAGGTATGTCTGGAAGCAGTGGAGTGGATTGCCACCCAGTAAGGCCCACCTCCTTGCATTAGCTTCAGCTTCTGGGTGTTGAGGGTGAAATCTGTTCCACCCTTGGTGCTCAGCTTTGCAGTCACCTGAGTTTTATGTTCTGGCTTTGAAGATGGAGTGCCTCTGATGCATCATCGTCATCATTATTGTTATTATTGTTATTGTTATTATTTATTTGCACCTAAAGCCTCAGTTGTGGTTGGCTTTCTGCTGAGCTTTGAGCTGTATTCAGCTGCAGAGTTTCTAGACTGAATGAAAGTGGCGTGGTGAGGTTGACAAACAGGAGGAAAGGAGCCAGGAGAAGTTTGATGCAGAGAATGTGTCACTAAGTAGGTCACTTTGGTGTGCAATTCTGTGGCCTGAAATCATATGAAAGTTGCTTATATTTTTGTAATAACCCAAAGGAATACAGGCTTTTTTCCAGCTGCTGCTTGTCCTAGACACAACTGCTTCACCAAGTGCTTTTTGGTGCTTCAGGGGAGATGGTGCTTTAAGGGAAAGGTGCAGGAGAGAGATGTAGTGGTGTGTCTGGTCAGGATGCAGGTCTTGCCTTTGAGAGGGAGGGTGTTGCTCCCCAAGTTGAGTGTATTTGGAAGATGGAGGTTTAGGGAAGGATATTGCGAAGCATAGAAATGCATTCAGGACAAAGTAAAGATTCACTAGGATTATTTTGAGAATTATAACTGGGTTATCGAGTATTTGAAATGCTGGGATGCTGGAAGCACACGGCTATTTCTGAAGTACTAGGAGAACTTGATTAAATGCTGCTTCTGAAAAAGAGAGGAAAATAGTTTTTTAAAGGTCTGCCATAGCTTGTAACTGAAGAACAAGTTTTCAAAAGACTTCTAATGGGTCATATTTTACACAACTCTCATGGCTGTGTTAAGCAGTCATGGCAAGCTGCTTCTGTTCTCAGCACTCTCTGGAAGAAACCCCCATTTTGCAGACAGGAAACAGGCTCATCTTCACAAATCCTTTGTTATGTCTCTGTCACAACAGAGCCTTGACCCCAGGCTTCTCAAATACTAGGCTGGTACCATGATACTGGGGGATGACCCCTCTCCTGATGGAAAAAAAAGCAACTTATTTAACCATTAAAAAAAACCCTCTTAAGTCACTTTGCAGCGAGGGTTTAGATAGTTGAGTTGCATAACCTGTTATGTGCTGTGTATTGATTGTGATGTATTTTAGATGGTGAAGCAAAATGCATTAACAGTCTGCTGATCTCAGGTTCTTGAATCTGGGTTTGGGGTTTTTTTCCTTCCTCTAACTGTTCTGGGAAAAGGAAAGACTGAAAAATAGTTGTTCAAGAATTAAACTTCAAGGTATTTGTCTTGGAGTGCTTGATCTGGCAAACTGCAGACATCTGCTGAATTAAATGCTGCTTACAATTTAAATGATCTCTTTTTGCTTGCTGTTGTTTTGCTGTAAAATGGTTCTCTAGTGTATCTGTAGCCATGATAAGAAGCTGTGCTGAAGTTTTAAAGAGATGCAGATAAATTGCATCCTACAAGTGGCATTGCTTGGCTGATAGGCAAAATTTTCATGTGTGTGTTGGGGGCTATAGCAGGAGGAGGAAAAAGTAAAAAGACTAGCAGTAAGAGGTGCCCTTTGATCAAGTAAGACTTGGAAAATGAAGGTATCTGACTTCAGGATTTAAGGAGACTGTCAGAGTCTGAAGGGTTTGGTAGTTGCCACTTAGGCCTGCACTCATTGTTTCCAGCTCTCTGAAGCTGTTTTTTTAATCTTAGGGGAAGGTTCAGGAAACGGTAACTGATTAATAAAATTGCTTCTTGTACAGTGAACTCGTGCAAATAGAAACTTCAGCTAAAAAGTGCAGTAGTGAGTGCAACCAGTATTGCATGTAACAGCCTTTATCTATGTGGGGGAAAATGTGGCAAAGTTAAAAACTGCATTTGGCAGTCAGCTCTTGGGGCATCATCTGCTCCTGAGGCCTAAAGCAGCTGAAGGTGCCCCTCTGTTCTGTGTGGCCTGAACCAGTTCAGTGTGTGGCATTTATTCATCTAAACCCAGCTGAGAACCTGGACAAAGTTGGTGTTGTCACAAAATGGATGGGTTTGGCTATGGGAGAGAGGCAATGGGTATGTTCTAAAAGATATTTGGGAAAGAGGGCACAGGTAAGGAGCCCAAACCATTAATTTATATAATGTCTAGTGTTTAGCACTCAGCTCCATCCTCAGCTGTAATCCCAGGTCTCCCCCCATCTGTAAGAGTGCCATGGCATCAGCTGGCAGGGCTCCCATCTTTCCTTGGGAAGCCAAGCTGCTGGCTGGGGAGTAATTCCATCAGGGGAGCTGGTTTGCAGCAAGTGCCACACACACGGCAGGGGGAGCCTCTGCAGCGATGGCATGGGAGGCATGTGTGAACATGTGAGGTGAGACCATGTCCTGCTTTACTACCTGCCCCCTGGAACCTGCAGTGCCTTCTCAGGGGGCTGCTCTGTGCCAGTTAGAGACTGCCCTGGAATTCCATAAGGCTCCCCCACATCCAAAGGGAACAGTGTTAATGGACAGGACACAAATGCACCCAAGTCTTATATGTATTTGCTCCTTGGCTGCAGGAAGGGCCCAGGGTGATATAGGCCTGTCAGAAAGCTTCATCCAGCTGAAAGAGAGGGCAAGTAGTGAACTGCCAGGGGTATCCAACCTCCACCTTGTCTACAGGGCAACACATCCACACAAGTGGGTGCAAGGACGTGGCTGCTGCTGTTCTGATGGAGCAAATTCCCCTCCCTCCCTCCTTCCCTGCAAATGTGAATAGCTTTTTATCCTATCTTGAAAAGAAAGCAGATGCAAATGTAGATCAGATACTTAAACTTTCAGCAGTTTAAGTGCTCTTTGAGGTTGGGAAGAAGAAATCTGATTAGGGTTACAGCTGTTTCATTTCCTGACAGATGCACAGGGTGTTGTGTGTTGGCGAGCTGCGGATGTACACACACACAGCAGCCTCGTTTTGTATCAGTGGCATAACCACACAGCAGCCGGCATGTTCAGAACTCCTTGTCCTGGACACCCTGCCAAAATATGCTTTATGCAGAATTTTCTGTGAACCAGGCTGTACTGTGTTTGTGTGTGTGTGCGCGTGTGTGCATATAAATATGTGTGTGTTTTCATTGGTTGACAGGGCCTTTGTCATTGAACTTTTTGTTGCTGTAGTGGGGCAGTGTGCTGTAAACAAGCACAGCTAATTATAAAGCACTTGTATAAAAAAATGATTTGCATTTGTACAAACAGTACTAGTAGAAGTGCCCGTGCAAGAGTACCACAAGTACCCAAATAAGTCCAGCTCTGAATGGAGAGCTCTTTTCTTTCTTGCAACCACAGCTAAAAAGCTGTTTATAACTAAATGCTGAGGTGGTGTAATTTTCTTTTCTAGGAACTTGGAATAAGGATTCCTAGACCACTGGGACACGGACCAAGCAGATTCATCCCTGAGAAGGAGGTGTGGTAGTGTTTTCAAGTACATAGTGAACTTTATGCTTTTAAGGAACATCTTTTTAGTAGTAGCCCACACTGGTTTCAGGACAGCTGCTGAGCTGCAAAACATTTTCAGTAGTGATTACATTCAGTCCTGAGACTTTGGCCACAGTTCTAATGTACAGAACAGTGAGAGCCTTGGGGAGCTTTGGAATAGTTATGACACCTCCCATGCTGCTATCTAGCATGAGAGAAACCCAATACTATTTCCTTGTGAACATCGGATGTAATTTCCTACTGGTCCACAAGGTACCTGCCCCTCTGCTCTGGGATTGCTTTTTCTTGAGCTGCCTCTACCACTCTGAAGAATCTGAGAAGCTTCAGAGTGCTGTGGATGAGCATTTCTGCTGCTTCTCTCCTGATCGTCTGGTAAGAGAATTTGGAGCAGAGGAAAAGTTAGTAATATGCTTGTGGTTTTCTAGGAATTTTAGAGTATTTTTCAATTTCCTTTTTTTTTTTCTCTTGTCATCTTAGCTAGCTTTTTACTTCTTTCTCTCTTTTTTCCTTAGTAAAAGCAATGATTCAATTAGCTTTTAGTGTTAATAAACTAAGATCAGCCTGGGGTATTCAAGAAACTGAAGGTGAGACAGTTAAAAATGAGAAGTCAGTGTTGTATTAGAGAGATAGACTAAAGCAAAAAATCTCCTTTTGCTGATATAACCACTTGTGATCTCCTAAATGAGAGGTATTACTGGGATTTAATGTGCCTTATGTGCACTGATTTAATGCCATTAATAGATTTATATTATAATTCCTTTCACTTGGGGCCCCTGGGTGCTGTGCTAATATATTTATTTGCTGTTTTATTGGTGGTACTTGGACAACATTGCTCACTGCTCTTTCTCTCTAATCAGACAATTCAGGTGGGAAAGGAGGACGCCACGATGCACACGCTGTTTGCAGAGTCTTTTGCCACGCTGGGCCGACTGGACAACGTCACCTTGGTGATGGTTTTCCACCCGCAGTATCTGGAAAGCTTTCTAAAAACTCAGCACTATCTCCTGCAAATGGATGGCCCACTCCCGCTCCATTACCGGCACTACATCGGGATAATGGTAGGCACCACGCTGGCAGCAGCTCGGCCCTGTCTGAGAGCAGCTGTCACAGTGTTTTGCATTTCTAGCTGGAAAGGCATTTCACCAGCAGCTAAGGGAAAAACAGAGAGTAGGTTTGTTGGTGCCTGCTTTACAGATGGTTTCAGAAGATCAGCATTTTGTTTGTAGATTTGGTAGGACTGTGAGAAAAAGGGGAAAGGTGCTACAGGAATGAGACAATTGTTTGTTATTGGCTTCTTTAGTATCTCAGAAACTGTTTCTCAAGAAAGCTTGTTTTTGTTTGTGTGTCCTATCACATACACCTCCCTGCAACTCAATAGTTGGTCCCATCATGTGTTTCTGAATATGTAAATTCTAAGCAAGTTTTCTGCCAGAAGTGGTTGATTTCTAATTTTTAATCTGCCAGTTCAATGATCTTTGCTTGCTGAAGTTGAATTAAAGTTATGGGCTGTGTCTTCATTTGATGTAGAAAGTGTTGGAGTAAATGATACTGGGCCTTTCTTTGCTGAGAAGCTGTCCGTAGTCTCTTGCCATGTGCAATCTAAAACCTACTTTTGGTTGTTGCTGGTAAAGATGCAGCTAGAGACAGCTTCTTTTCCCCTGGGGAGTACAATGCAGTATGGATTACTTGCTTCAGGACATGTAATAAATCCATGCCTGCACTTCTCCCTGGGTATAGGCATGTTGCACCTGTAGCCAGCATAATGATGGTGTGTATGAACAAGGGATATTTATGTTGTGAGAAAATAATCAAAACAAGCTGATGTGTTAATCTCAGAAATATTTTTTTACTTGAATCTTTGATCAGTGCAAGTCTTATTCTTGGACGTTTTGAGGAAATGGTGACTTATGGTATTTGTCCAAAAGTACTAACTTTTGGTAATTGTTTTCTGTGTCACATTGTTTTCCTTTCTAGGCTGCAGCACGACATCAGTGCTCTTACCTTGTTAACCTCCATGTGAATGACTTCCTTCATGTCGGTGGAGACCCTAAATGGTTGAATGGTCTGGAAAATGCACCTCAAAAATTGCAAAATTTAGGAGAACTGAACAAAATGTTGGCTCACCGACCCTGGCTTATCACCAAGGAACATATTGAGGTAGGTCTTTCATGAAGTAATGTGAATGTCCCCTTTTTTCAGTAAAGCAATCACAGATTCTTGGGGTTCAGAGCCAGACAGGGTGAAAGATGTTCTGTGGTAATGACTTTGATTTCAGTGCTACATCTCTGCATGATGTAGTATCACCTGTGCCCTGTTGTGTAAAACTAACAAGATCATAACTGCTCTTAAATGAGTAACAAATTTAATTTACAAGACGCTGAAATTTCTATTCCATGTTGGAATTCTGTTGGTGCAATGACAGTGTGCTCAGTTGTGCACCTCCCTCCTCAGGCTGTGTGCTTTCATTTGCCAGAACCCTCGCATGTTTCTGAGATGCTGCCAGAGGTCAGGCAGAACATCAGCCACCACATTTTTGTCTGGATTGCTGCCAGTTCAAATGCTGAGTTTTCAGGCTGGGATGAAGGGAGCAGAGCTGCCCAGGGGAGTGTTGGTGATACAAACCACCAAGGGGCTGCTTCTTCCACCCCTTCTGTTCTTCTCTCTGCCCATAGCAAGGAGCACATGGGTGCTGGGACTTCCTCGGTGCTGCCTGGCCTGGTGAGAGGTGGTGGCAGGTCCAGCTGGAGGCAGGACGCTGCACTGTGTGGGAAGGCACACGCTCTGCCAGAAGGCCCCAAACCTCCCACACTTTCCTGCCTGAAGGGGAAGTTGGGGTTTGAAGCTTCTTGTCAAATCTAGAGCATTCCACCCACAGGGACAAGGTAGAGGGCGCCTGGCCCTGGTGCCAGGTTTTTGTACAGCTGGTCTGCAAGGAGTTGCCTGGGCTTTCTGATGCAGTAAAGACCACTTGAACAAACATGCAACAGTTGTGGTTGCATCTTCAGAGGTGTGAAATTTCTATGCAAGTCAGTCTGGCCTTGATAGAGACCACATGATGCAAAAGAGAAACCCCAACTTACTCAATTGCTCAGGGACAGAGAGGGGAGAGGAGTTGTCTCCTTCGTGGCTTAACCACGCAGGTCTGTGTCTGGCAGGTCACCTGGTAACAGGTCAGTGAGCACACTAATGGCAGCAGAGAGTTAGGAAGCACGTTTGGATGTTGGGAAAATAATTTTATGTGGCAAGGAAATGTGTTGATAAACTGCATTAAGGTGGGGTCAAATGAATAATACTTTTGTCTTGCATTATTTTTAAAGCAACTTTTGAAGACAGAAGAGAACAGCTGGTCCCTGGCAGAGCTGATCCATGCAGTCGTTCTCCTCACACACTACCACTCCCTCGCTTCCTTCACGTTTGGCTGTGGGATCAGCCCGGAGATCGACTGTGAAGGGGGTCACACCTTCAGGCCCCCCTCCGTCAGTAACTATTGCATCTGTGATATTACCAATGGTTACCACGGGGTGGATGAAATCCATGCCAGCCCAGCTGGAAATATTCCAGTAAGTGTCTGTCTGAACAAACAATCTCTTCCAATAGTAGTCATGTCTTTGTAAACTTAATACGTGGAGGCTGCCTGTCTCTTTTCATTCTTTGAGAGTGGGATTGATGAGCCTAATCCAGATGTGAGTATTGAAAAAATGCATTTAGGAGGAGCTGAAATGATACTGGAAAGCTGGGGAAAGCTACCAAAGGGAGAAACAGACACAATCTCTGTTGTCTGTTTTTTCTGCCTGTCATTCATAAAGGTGAACTGAGATGAGTCCCAGCCTCAGCTACTTCATGATAGGTGTCCTGAGCAGCAGTGGCCAGGAATGCTTTTTCTCATGGGTGCAGTGGAAAGTTGGCTCTTCCTTTGATTCCAGGCTCTGACATTTTTGCCTTGAGATGTTTGTCATGCATCACACAAGAGATCATTCTTAACAGACCATTCACAACTTTGTGATTGTCTTTAAAACACTCTCTCCTGCCTGCAGCAGTTACGCTGATCTGGACTTGTTTTCCCTTGGTGAAAAGCATGATGTGCACTAAGTGTTGGTTTAAGAGCAGCCATGAGGATGTTCTCACTGCAGGATACTTGCCTGCAAGATTTTTCTGCAGTGGTGTGGGTGGCAATTGAATTTGTTTGATGGAGCTTTCTGGCTCTCTGAAGGAGCAAACAACAAAAGGCAGGGAGGAAAGGGGCAGAACTGTATAAATTAAAGATAATTTTACTTTGCTTTGGTGCTGATGAAGGTTTACAAGATCGATTACTGAATTAATAGTGTCTTGTGGTGTTAAAACAGCTCTTGTGAAAGATGATTATCTTGCACTGGCTTTCTTTTAGGGCTTTATTAAATCTGCATTTACACTCACTCTTCCCTTTTCCTTCAATGTTTCTTCTCTGTGAGCAGAGGAGGGGAAAAATACAGTTGGGTGGTAGATTGTGGTTACTTCCTCTATCAGAATTTCTGTTACAGCTCCTTGTTTTTCAGTTGCTGAACATTTAGTCTAAGAGAAACTAATTTTAGTGTGAGAACAACTTGTTCCAAAATGCTGTGATTTTTAAATCATGCTAAAAATACCAGGGATCTAATTGAGAAAAGATGATGACTAAATGTAAACCATTGGGTCAGTACAGGTTTCTTTCAAAAACTGTGTTCCTTGGAAAATCTGTATTTAAGGATGTAAAGGACTTAATTTGTGTTTCAACTTTCTGACTTGGCAATTTCTGCCATCATTGTCAGTTCCTGTTGCATTAAAATGAAATGTCCTTCTCTTCTTTTCAGTCTACAGAGTCTGTCTGTGAAGTTGAAGCTCTTATGGAGAAAATGAAGCAGCTGCAGGAGTGCAGAGATGAAGAGGAAGCCAGCCAAGAAGAGATGGCCACGCGTTTTGAAAGAGAGAAGAGAGAAAGCATGTTTGTGTGTTCTTCAGGTAGTGCAGATGGTAGTCTGTATATGTATAAGTAAGACTTTTCCAAATCATTTGAAGAAATGCTGCTGCAAAAGGGGGAAGAAATGCTATTAGGTGTCTCACAAACATTTCCATTTCCTTGAAGGAATCAAGATTAGGGATGCCTTGTTTCCTTCAAGGAACACTTACAAGCAAAGTAGTACCAAGATTTGTGGCTGCTCACAGACACACCATAACACTCTCTGACCAATATTGTGTTTAATAGAAATCTCCAGAAGAAATGGAAGCTCTCTTGAGAGTTTTAGAAGGTTCACAAGAGATTTAAGCATCTTGTGAGATGCTGTGAAAACAAGACACTTGACATGCTGTGCTATTTAAATGTATGAAACATTACTTTTCAGATGACTGAGAGACAATACTTAATCTATTACTAGTTTAGGGTTGTCATGAACTCTTCAATACAATTTCGTCTAAGACAAACTTGGCATGGAAGGCTAAGAAGTCTCTTTTAAAATAAACTCTCTGTTCCAAACCGGGTTTTTCCCCTGCCTTTTTTATAGACTTCTTGAGTTAGGGGAAAAATGTCCCCTAGATTCAGGGGACAGGGTGAAGACTGCAGCACAACAGAAGGGAGAAAAATATGTTTGTAAGAAAAAACCTGAGTGTTTTGAATGGAATTGCCTCTGAACACCATAGCTGCAGTCACAGAGCTGTACCAGAGAATCTTAATACAGGTAGTCCAGTGAAAATGTGTTTGAATATAAAGCAAAGAGACCCATCCTTCTGCATGAGTTCTGCTTGTACGCCTCCTATTTGTTCTTACAAAAACTGTGTGAAATTCTGTTTGACATTAACAGAAGATGAAGAATCTGCAGCAACAAGAGATGTGTCTCGTCACTTTGAGGATACCAGCTATGGGTACAAAGACTTCTCCAGACATGGAATGCACGTGCCCACTTTTCGTGTTCAGGTAAAAGGCTGGGGGCTGCTGTCAGGAGCTTAGGGAACAACCTGCTGATTGTGCCAGACACCAAACCTGGAAGTGGCTGTGCTCTCACTGCCCCATGGGTGAGGCTTAAAGTCAGCAAATTACTTCATCCTCACCTTACCAACACCCCCCAGTGGATTATCTGCCCCAGGATCTATAACTACATTAAAGCTCTCGGCCTTCACAAGTTCATTTCTGAAATGCTCCATTCTGCATTTTTACTTGCTCTAGGATTATTCCTGGGAAGACCATGGCTATTCCTTGGTTAATCGTCTTTATCCAGATGTGGGACAACTACTTGATGAGAAGTTCCATATTGCTTATAATCTGACTTACAACACAATGGCCATGCACAAAGATGTGGATACCTCAATGCTAAGACGAGCTATTTGGAACTATATTCATTGTATGTTTGGAATAAGGTCAGTTTTACTGTTTTTGTTCTAAACACATCGGCTTTTCTTTCTCAGGTTGAACTACAACTGTTTATTAAGCAACAGGCATGTATTTTTTAAACATATTTTTGTTTATGGGGGAGGGCCACTAGTGCTACACTTACCCAGTAATTTGTTTTGCCATAGGAACTTAGAAATAATGCAAGTGAAATAACTGCTGCTTGAAAATGAAAGTGTTTTTCTTTCAATTCTAAACAGATACGATGATTATGACTATGGTGAAATTAATCAGTTGTTGGACCGCAGCTTTAAAGTTTATATCAAGACTGTGGTTTGCACTCCTGAAAAGACCACAAAAAGAATGTATGATAGCTTCTGGAGGCAGTTTGAACACTCTGAGAAGGTACAGTTGGCATGCATGCTGAGGGCCCCAGATCAGTGTCTCCCTGACAGTCACAGCCACCCAGCTTAAGCTTTAGCTGATGCTCCTGGGGTTCTGCTCACAGTCAGTTGGGAAGCATTGTGTTCCCAGGCTGAAATAATTTCCTCTTTCCTCCTGCATGTGTGCTAACAGCTGACATGGACTGGGCAAGCTCTGAGCAGTATTGGGGGGTTAGACACAACAATGGTACAGCTTCACCTCAACTGCAGTCAGTACTGCCTGTATCCCAGAGAGGCAGGGAAGCGGTGCAAATCACCCATCCCTTGGCAGCGGACCTGGAACAGCTCTCTGACTGCCCCAGGGTCTTTCCAGTCCCCTGGTCCTTCTGGCATGGGTAGCCCCAAAGCAGTTTCTCTGTTAAAGCCTAAAACTCTGCTGCTGGGTTACAGCCTGAATTGCACCTCCCAGTCACATTTCCTGCTGCTAACTCTGAGATATCAAATCCATTAAGATTATATCCTTCAGTTTTTCTTTAAAAGGGGATTTCTTGGCCTCACTTAAAGTCAATGCTGAAATATAAAGATGCAGAAATCATTAGTGTTCATATCATTAGAGGCTCTAATTCTTGATAAACCCCTTAAAACAGGGTTCTAGAACTACAGTGATTTAAGATTGTTCAAGTAAAACACTGCCTATGTTTTGGTTAGACTAACTCTAACCAAAACATGGATAGATGAGCTTTTCAAGCAGACAAATCCCTCTTTAAAGCCCAAAACTTTGCATCTCCATAGCAGTCAAAATCCAAGGCTCATTCACATACATGTCACTGAACGCAATAACCACACATCCTCACAGAGAGAATGCAAATGAAACCACTCATAGCCCTTACATGCCAGAGCAAACTCACAGCAACCTGCTGTCAGTGAGAAAACACTTTCACACCTTCCCCCCCACAAGTTTCTGATCTCATCCTCAAAGAAATGCAGTAAAGGCATTGAGGAGACGAGCTGGGGAATGAAAATTCTTACCTCCAGTAGCTACTGAACACCTGTGTCTCAGTAGAGATAGCAGATTTATGTAACTTGAGAGTTTTTCTGGTTCTTCACCTTGGCCAACCACTCTGTTGTTCAGGTGGCAGCTGCCTGTGTTTCTCTCCCAGTCCCCAGGGGCAAATGGCCTAATCACTTCTGCCTTTGCTAGCACCCACCTCTGCTCCACCGGTACCCAGTGCCCTTTTGCCTTTAATCATGGGCCTTGTTAAAATTGAACAAGCTGTGCATATTGTGCTGCTGAAGAAGGGCTTGTGTGCTTGAAAGCTTGTTTGTTCCTTCCAGCTGAACCAGCTGATCTGCTAAAGGATGATTTCCTCTTCCTATGGCCCTGGCCCTGGCTCAGTGTGCCTGTGAGGCAGTGCTACACTGTACTGTAGTCCTGGGTGTGGCATTGGCTCCTCTGCCCCCTCAGAGAGCTCCACAGCCAGGTCTGGGTGGTGACACAGGCAGTGCTGCCCCACTGCTGCTGCTGCAGCAGCACAACACCCACAGCCCTGAGGCTTCCTCTGGCTGCAGCACGTGGTGGTGAGCATGGTGCTGAAGTGTAACTTCCTCTCTCTCCTGAAGGTCCATGTAAATTTGCTTCTGGTAGAAGCTCGGATGCAAGCCGAACTACTTTATGCTCTGAGAGCTATTACTCGCTATATGACCTGATGTCTCTGGCTGCCTGTCGACGTTGGAATGTTCTGCAGCTGCAGTGTGGCAGAGGAAGATACAAAGCCTCAGGACCAACAGTAGCTATAAGTTAAGATGCCCATTGTGCCATAACTCCTTTAGTTTCAGCTATTTCCATGTCTGGAATATCATTGCCGCCACTGGGCAGCGAACGCTTGGCAGTTGACAGACAGGGTTGTGTGGAAGTGCGACCTGCTCATGGTATTTTGGCTTTAGACAGCCCGGGACATTATCTGAACTTGTGGCAATATAGCAAACCATAGATAGATAGATCTTGTGTTAAGGCAAATACTGCGGGAGTCGGAGCGCGAAAAGAACTGGCACTTGATGACATTTGCTTTCCCTACGAGAATAATTCTAGAAAATCTTGATGCTGCTATTTGTGCAGGTGGAGTGAACAGACCCAGGCTGTTCCAGTTGAGCTAAAAGTGAAAGTGAGCACTGCTATTGTCTGAGCCTTTATTGTATGTGGTTTCAAAAAAGCCTTGTTATTTAGATTCCCTGTTTAATCAGAACTAAAGCTCTTCTGTCCACACTGATAATTTGAAAGATAGCAGTCAATTTTCTCAACTAGTTTAGCCTTAAAAACAGGATGTTTGTTCAGCATTATTTCATGAGCTCCAAAGTGCAATGGTCTTCCTATGGAAAGAAGGGGACTGGAGTCCTCAGAGCTTCTTAGAGATCTACCTACACAAAGTGTTGAGTAGGTTCTTGTCCTCCTTTTCACGGATGAACCCAAGAAGGAGCTAGGACAAGGTGTGAGAATGTTGTTCTAGACTGCCAAACAGTCCTACTGTATTACATGCACAACGCTGGTCTTAATGATTTTTGCAGTTGCTTGAATAACTAGGCTAAAAACCATCTATTTTTAGTAAATCAAAACGTGATTAAAATGCTGACGTTTAATATACAGTGGTTTTGGAGAACACATGAATACTTTTGTATGAGTGTGAATTGCTTTTTAAATTTGTCAGTATTACTGGTATTTTTGAAATAAAGGTAACAACTTTTTCTCTTGGTGTTTCTGTGTGCTTTAACTTTAAGCTTCTGTTCTTACTGGTTCTAAGCCCATTTAAAATGTTTGAAACAGTAACTGAGCAAACATAATTAAAATCACAAGCCATGAATTTTTTAACTGAGTCTAAAATGATGGGAGAAAAAGTTTAAAATCACAGATCTAGAGCTTCACTAATACTGTGGTGGGAACACCTCTTCTGTTCTGGTATTTTCACCCATTTGGACAAAGCTTTCAGGCACAAGGTGCGATTCTTGAGATGTTCTGGTTCAGGGCCAGGAGTTGGACTTGATCATGCTGATGGGTCCTTTCCAACTCAGCTGATTCTATGATTTTCTGTGCTTCTATGGAATGGATTTTCCCAAGCCCACAAGCAGAATCAGTTTAATTTCTGTCCCCTGGCCTGCGTCTCAGCTCAGATTGGTTTCTCTTTTTACAGAACCTTCTGAGAACCGTTTTAAGTTTACAGTCCAAGAAGCTAAAATATCTAAAAAGATCTAGGGGAGAAAGATTAATAAACTGTCAAAAATTGTGACTAACAGGAAGCATCTGGTGCTTCCTCTTAACTGAAAATACAGGATTTTTAAAGTTCCAAAAACAGAGCAAAACTTTCCTGTCTTAAGGGCATTGTACAGCTGAGTTGTGCCTTTCCAGTCTGTGAACAGAGTTTCTGCAGCGCTTGAGTCTCCTGGTGCTTTCTGAGGTCAAAGGTAGACATGAACTTTTTCAAGAAACCTAAACTGGTCTTTTCCATCCTATGCTCTCCAGCCACATCCAAGTGCCCTCTTGCTTTTCAAGCAGTAAACACTGCAGCAGATCGGTGTGTGAGTGGCGTCATGTGGTCACAGCTGCCATCAGAGCACCAGCCACAACCTGCAGGCACTCCTGACTCCCTGCCCAGTACTCCCAGCCAGCTCAGGCAGAACCGAGCCCGTGGCTGGGAAGTGCAGCAGCCTCTCTGTGTTCTACCTCAGCTGTGGTGCTGGCAGCTCTCCCCAGGGGAGAGCAGGAATAGGCTCCTGGAGCTGCTGCACTCAGGGCTGTGGTAGAGACACCCAAATGGTAAACGATGCCCTAAGAACACACCTGAAATCCAGCATTCTGGGGCTGCTTCCTACTACCCACAGGTTTTCTCCAGAGAAAGACAGAGGCTGGTATAGCTCAACCAGAGGGGTGCTCCAGAGTTCTGTGCTGCCCTCTCTTCTCAATCCAGCTCCTCTGAATGTGCCTCTTCCTGCACAAAGGCCACCGCTCACACACATGGCTGCCCCAGGATCCCCAGCTCTGCCCTGTGCTGCAGACACAGTGCTTCAGGCCCTTGGTTGCAGTTTGATCAGTAATAACTGACATAATTAGTGTTGTATTTGAACAGATCTTAGTTGCCCAAGCACCACCATGACTTGAGCCAGCCATCAGTTTCAGCTGCCTTCTGACAGAGACTCAGCCCTTGTCAGTTCTGGTTAGTCCTGCTGACAGCTTGGCCACGGGGCCTTTTCCAGTGCCCCCATCCTGCCCAGCACAGCCAGGTGTTTGCCTGCCTTGCCGTGACACAAATGCCAGGAACAAATGCCTCCAGCTCCTTCCCCACAGGGACTACTTACCCATCATCCTTTCATTAATACTCTCCCAAAGCAAATCCATTCTTTTCTCCCAGAAACATATGGGACATTGAAATAATTTCCCTTCAACTTCAGCTAAAATTAAAATGGCAAAAGAAGGGATGATAATTGAGATATTTTTGAGCTGAGTAGAGCTGTTGTTGGAGCCAAACCACACTATTGCCAAGCATTTCTCTCCTGTGGATTGCAGTGACAGAGGCTGCCACCACACAAGCTCCCAAAGCCACTCACTGCAGGGCTCAGTCTTGCTGGGCACAAGTAACACCTGAGCTGCTGAGACACAAAGAATGGAGCAAATTTTATCACTTTCACTGAAGTTTCCTCCTCACCCCTCCCAAAACCTGGACCATGAAATCTCTCCTTTCCTGCCCTGTAAAAGCAGAGATCTAAACCAGGAAAAAAATCTCACTGCCCTTCTAACTATGGCTCTACTTCCCCTCCTCCTCACCTGGAAGCAGAGGTGTGGGCAACTACCAAAGGTACAATGGTGCCACTGAGGGAGCGCTGAATCACTGCCTCCCAACAAACTCCTCCAGCCTCTCCCAGAGCTGCCCCTGCTGTGCACGGCACAGGGTGATGCTGTTGCCCCATGAGAGCAGGAGCCCAGCAGCCCCTGCACAGCCGTTTATTCCCAGTCATCTGAGGTCAGGAAAGAGAGAAATGGGTGAGCTCTGTAAAGCTCACTGTGCCCAACTGGGCTGTGAACCTTCAAGGCCAGTGATGTGCCTGCTGAGCTGATACATGGGCTACAAGCAAGGACTTTTACACGCTGAAAGGATGGAAACTGAGCAATGAACAAGCCAGCAGCAGTCAGGAGGAACAGGGAGAAAGAGGCCTGTGCTGGCCCCACAGATGAAGACACAGGTTCAGGGGAGACAGCTGGCCAAGAAGTCTGAGAAGGCAGACAGGCAACTCTTGGGAGTGTGGGACCAACTGAAAGAAGGTAAAATCTTCTCTGACATCAGGGATATGGGTGTTTTGCCTTAAGATGTGAAGTCCCAGTGGAATGGAAAGACCAGCATAGCTGGAACTACATCTCTCAAGCACCAAGGCAGCAGCTGGGATACCCTAAATCCTAGCTCCCCGTGTCAGAAGGAAGAGGGATCTCCCAAGGAAATGGGGGTGACTCTTCCTGACCACTGACAGCATTCCATCTGAAGAGTGAAAACTCATGAACTCATAACTTACCTTCTAAAAATCAGAAGTTCAATAAATTCTTTTGTTTCATATTTTCACTCAAACCATGCAATTACAAGACAAGTCACACTGAACAGCTGCTTCATCAGCTCAAGTATATTGTAAAACGTAATTACACAAGCAAAGATTTCATACCAGCTCTTCAGAAGGTAGCATCCAGTACATAAATGCCAGGCTTTTCTGACTTTTTTTTAGTCATGCTCTCCAACAAGCTTAGCAATGGCAATGTACAGGTATATTAGAAATATACAATTTACTCCACAAAAAACCCTGACTGATTAAAATGGTGTGACAGGCTCAGCTGAAAGAGTGATGGCTTTGAATTCTGTCAAGAAGTTTTTCTGCTACGGGTTTGAATTCTCTTTCCCAATACACTCTTTGGCAGTCCTTTATATCTTGGTCAATGCTGCACTCCAACTCTACATCTTCATCTGTAATCAAGGAAAACATCATCATCAGTTCCAAATAAAAATATACTCAACTACGTATTTTGTGACACATGCATCTTACCAGCTGTGTATGCTGATGGCTTAAAAACAACTGCACTTGAGATAAGTTAAGCATCACTGTCTGAGTGTCTTAGATTTAATTGAAAATAAAGGATGCTAAGGTCAGTAAAACAGTGAAAATTGTACTGCAGGTTCTTCTATTCTCACACCTCAAAGGTGTCTCCGAGACAAAAACTGTCTCAGAGATTGACCATTCACTGTGACTGTCAGTCTGGAAAATACCCAGGGTTTGACACTACCCACACCAAGTTTGCTGAGGTAAGTAATCCATTCATCTAATTACAACTGTGTTTTTCCTGTCCCAAATTGCTGTGCTAATATGGAGACTCTTTCAAACTCTATCTACACTCACACTGAAGGAACTTGAACCACACAAGTTATTGTATTTACTGATGGCCTCCCTTCCTCACAAATTTCAAAAATAAAACAACAGGACAATCTTTATTAAAGACAATGTTAGGAATGAAAGGAAGTCATCACTCATTTTTCCCCCTCCATTTTGCTTGGCATTGGACGTGGCAAAGAGACAAACTCTTAGAGAAAATAGAAATCAGTCGGCAACCAGAAGCATTCTCCTGAACCAGGAATCCACAAACACAACTGACAATGCTGAACAAATGTTTCCCCAGAGTTTAACAGAAGGATGTTTGACAGCCTTTAGACCATAAACAGACCTAAAATGAAGGTAGAATCTGCTCCAAATGGGCAATACTCAACCCATGGCCTACAGTATGAAAAAGCACCAGATTCACAACATATTAAATAAATAACTCCAAGGGAGCTTATTGTGCAGTCACAGCAGGTAAAGGCAACTTGGGGCTGAAGAGAAACTTCAGTTACCCACATTTTGAGTCAAACTTTGTGTAGAAAAGAGATGCTCCAACAGCACTTACTCCCATCCAAAAGCATGCCGAGGTGCCTGTGCAGAGCAGATGGCCTGAGCTGAGACAGGTATGAAGGAGGCAATGACATTCCTGTGTGTGGAGATGGGCTCCAGCTCATGTAAAGCTACCATCAACTGCAAACAATATTTGGCTCCTGTGCCACTACAGTAGAACTACCAAAATTAAAGAGAGGCTGATTGTAAGAGAGATTAGAAAAAGGGTTCTGCATAAGGAGATGACACTTAAGAGTCCTTCTGTAATAAAATAAAGAGGAAAAGAACACTCCTTCTTTCAAGAAGGATGTCATATCTCTGCAGGAAGAAAACTTGTAATCAGAGATAAAATCCAGTCTCAGACATCAGGTCTGTATTTGACGGTGTTACAGGATGATTTAAATTGGAAGAACCTCTGGAGCAGAGTCACCATGTATCAGTTTGCTCTGGTCCATGTACTGTTGAGCACTGAACACTTTCTAGGACAGCAGCCTGTTTCAGTGCTTAATGCCCACCACGATGGAAATCTCTTTTCCTTATGTTTAACTGGAATTTTATCTTATTGCAAACTGTGCCCATTAGGTCTTGTCCTATCAATGGCACAGTAACCCCACATACCTAAAACCAATGTCAGCAATGTCAGAGAAGCCAGAGACCCTGAAGTGGAAAATAAGGGATTTTGGGCTTTGTTTTCAAGGAGAATTGCTTTGCCTACTCCCGTTTTTTCTACCCAAACTAACTGTTCTAACACAGAGTGAGAGACATTTCTCCCTTTTATTAGACAGCTGTGCTCCCCAGAAGTCGACTGAATATTTATGGAATCACTGAGGTCAAGAATTCCAGCCCACAAGAACAAGGGTCAGAAGCAGTTCAAAGCTGAAGTGTTGAACTGGAACAGTAAATTTCCCAAAGCAGAACGTGAGTAACGCTGTGGATCAGCGAGGATCAGTGTTCCGCATGCAAGCTGTGCATCCTCAGATAATTTAATTTTCCCACGACTCTCCTCAAAAACTAGCAATATTGGCTCCTGGCCAAAGAGCATATGTGCTGGCTGCAAGCCCAGGAACAAGACAAACACACTGGGCCTGCATGTTGTGGGGGAAACTGGAGACTGGAGTGCAGACTCCTGCAGTCAGCAAGGGCTGCCCATCCTTGAAACACCGGCAAGACAGGGGCTGGGAGCCCTGGCAGCTCTGTCATGTCATGCAAGTGTTCACATGGACTGAAATTCCAAAATAACCTCCTTGAATTTATAGTGGAGGTAAAAGTCAGCATAAGAAAAAGTCTGGAGAGAGAGGGAGAAAAGAGATTTCACTTGAAGACCAAACAGAACAATGTTCCCAAGACAGAAGCTCATCTCCACTGCTGCTCGTGAGGGCCTGGGCCAAGGCAAAGCTGCTGCCAGGGGCCAGGAACAACAGCCTCTTGAAGCTCTGAGCCAGCACATGAAACTCAAGAGCAGCTGAAAGAAGGTGAATGACAAGTGCCATTCAAAAGCAGGGCTAGTGCATCCCAGGTTGCTGGGATCAGGCAGGGAAAAACAAACAGTGCCCTTTGTCCAGCCTTTCTCTTGGGCACAACATCTTTTCAGGCCATTTCCATTCCCTTTTGGCTTCCTCCTATCTTTTGTCATCTTGTGCCAGATAGGGGAGGGAAAAATAAAGGGGAGGAGGCCAAGCACAGCAGGTGAAGTGAGGTGTCTGCTGTGCCATGCTCCACTTTTTCCGCTTCCTGAGGGTGTGCTGACGCTCAAGTTCAGTTCACTGGCTGTCAGCAGTTGCCTCCTGCTTCCTGAACGATAGAATCAGAGCAATGACAGTTCAAGGCTGTTACTGGACACAATGGGAGGAGGAAGATGTAGGACAATATTAACCAGCTGCTATTACTAAGATTTGTTGGCTCTCTGCACACAGAGGAACCAGATCCAATGAGTAAGATGTGCTTGTTCTACAGGTCCTCTTCTGACTACAGTGTGAAGAACAACTGGCCTTCTGATTTAATTCCAACCTATTCCTAATTAATTACCATTACAGCTGCATTACAATCACTACTGTAATTGCAATTGCAATTGCACATGAACTTCCAGTTCATGGAAGTTCTACTGTTTAATGAGAGTTACAATTGCTATTCAGCCTGGACTCTGCAGTCAAATAAATTGCTTCAATAAGCAGTGTTAAATGCAGAGGGAAAAATAAGCACGTATTTTCTAAAACAAAGGTATATATCCCTTGTTGTGTGCTAGAAAATTCAAGAATGATTGTGGCTGTAAAGTTTGCAGATCTCTTGCAGAATGTTAAAAAGTGCAGCAATAACCCTGAAACACTCGTATTTTTGGATAAATAGATGGAATTACTGCACTCATTAAGATACAGTCCATCATAGCAAGGAATGTAATACAAGGAACTATTACAGCAGCAAATATCAGTAATTCTGCTGTAACTGGAAAAAAATCCTCACAAATCCACCCACTTTTCTGATTGCCTACAACAAAAGAGACCACCAGGATTTCATGTTCTGTCTGGGTCTGACAGTAAGTATACATCTTTAATCAATTTCCAATTAAAACCATATCAAACATAGTCTCCTTCAATTTAATTTATATTTTAAAGTTTTTTTTTATAGATAATTGCAAGTGACATACCCAAAATAAAATCATAAGCAAAGCAGTGCCCAAAAAATAAAGGAGAAAAACTACATATACTGACTACAGGAGTATTACACAGCCACTAAACTCTAAAATTTGAAGCAAAAGGGAAAGTCCAGATGAAAAGTTGCCACTGGGTAAGCAAATCAGGGTCCTGAGAAAAAGACCAAGACTATGAGTCTCACCTAGAAGTGCTGTGAGCAGCGCCAGCAGGGTGTTGGTGGCTCCTTTGAAGCAGGAGGCCTCCCTCGTCATGTTCTCACTGTAGTTCCACAGGGTTTTGCAGATCAAACATGAGAGCTGCCAGTCTGCTGGCCCGAAGTCTTGCAAGCAGTCAATTAACCTGTCAGTACCAAGCAAAACCAGGGGTTTGTTCCATGGAATTTTCTCCTGAGCTCTTCAAAATCTGGCAGTCTAGAAATATAAGCAAGCTCCATGGAAGTTTGCAGGAAAATTCTACGTTAATAAACTTCAGATGCTACTCTCTGATGACACTAATTCCCTATTTTCTTTGGGCCACTAACCTCAATTCCAAAAATCCATAGAGCTGGTTTGGCACAGTCAGGATGACCTCCTTAACAATCACTTCCAAATTCTCCAGATTCATTCATTCATTCTCCATGCTATTACTGTTCTTTCCCTCACAAATTTTCAGACACAGTATAGGAAATTCTGAATTTACATGATTTTATAGGCTACAGAATATTCTATATAATAGAAATTTCTCACACTTGTTTTTCAATTTGCCAGTAACTTATTTTTATTCTCCTTTTCCAGTTTTATATTGTAAGTTAACTAGAACATGGGGAAGGAAGGACAAGAAGACTATGCATTGTTTACAGTGTATACAAAAGTAATTATATGATGTATGAACAGGAAAGCATTTCAAAGTGAGGTATATTGTTTCATAACTGTGGGCTGCACCAACAGCTTTACAAGCACAGGAACATGATCTTTCATGTTGCTCCAATTAAGCTGGATCCGCTATTATCTGAACATCAAAGCCACAGGTGTTGCAACCACAGTGATTTTTCAAGGTCTAATATCCCTTACAGTGTTATAGTGCCTTAAACTTGAACTTCCAGAGAGGAGACTCAGAAGTGAGCATGGCTACATCATGTAGTTTTCTCTTCAGTACCAAGTGGTTACAAAAATTGCAAGGGACCATGTGGGATGTGGGTTCCTGAAGTATCTGCACACTTGCACCAGACACACACTGACTGTGCTGTTCACTGTGGCCCACCTAGGATCCAGTTAGGCTGAGCATAAGCAGCTGCTGCAAAGCCAGGCCTTAGCTGCTTCCTTCTATGGTACTCTCTGCTGTGTACAACATGGGAGATTATTCTGTGGGATTTGGCTCGTATGAAAGGCTTGTTTTCAAAAAACTTTAGATGACAAGTATCTGTTATGCTGGCATCTTTACTACAAGCTACTGGCCCCAGTCAAAAATAATCCAATTGAAACTTTTGGCCAACTACTCAAAATTGCCTTTGCTCAAGCACAGTCAGGAACTTACTTTCCAATTCCTCCTTCTTCCATCAGAAAAGCTCGTTTGTTCTCATCTACTGTGAGATTGAGCAGAACTCCACAGGCAGGAAAACAGACCTCTCGGTTCTTGGAATCAAGCAAAGCGATCATGAACTTGTATACTGGATTGTAAAGAAGGGAACAATATTATTAGGAAGATGGATTCACCATACAAGTGGCATTACAACATATTAAAAATGTATTCTTAGAAAGCAGTCAAATGCAAGATATCCTATCCAAAAATTCACCCTTGTAGCGTATTAATGTGACATTTGAGGAGGAGGCACATGACAGAGTAACATCATGCTAAACACCAGTTTCCTTCAAAACAACAAACCAGAAATTCCAGTAACAAAAATACACCAAAGAAATGTGAAAATCCCATCAGAAGAGGCTAAGTTGACCAAACTGAATTGCAGATATTTTTTGAATACACTTGAAGATACTTTTTCCTTGAAAGTATCATCCCCCTTTCAATCCCAGGGTCAGCAGAAACTGCAAGGATTTGGCATGTGGCACTAAGAGGGGGAAATTCTTTCCCCTGTGAGTGCAGGGTTGCCCCAGACTTCCCCAAGTCCAGCTGGAAGTGCAGCAGCCTGAGGCTTCCACAGGAGCCAGGCACGAATGTGCAGCATCCCACAGCACCTGCTGGCACTGACTCCAAAGCTGTGGAGCCAACCCTAGGCAGGGAGCTGAGAAGAAGCCTCTCAGCAATTCCTGAGCTCGGCACACCAACACCAAAGTCTCTCCCAGTTGGAAAATTAGGTTCTTTGACTGAGACTATTCACCAGGAACCAGCTACTAAGGGCCACTTCTCCCTTCTGCTCCAAATACAGTGATGTGCCACCCTTGGAATAAAGAGATGCGTATTGTGGCATGATCACCTCACTTTCAGCACCAACAGGCAGACCAAAACAAAAAAAAATTATGGTGAACTGGTGTCTAAGCTGACGACACACCCTCTCTGGATAGCAAGGAGCTGCCATTTTTCCCAAAGCTCTTTAGACACCCAAAGCAAAAGGACTTGAGAAGACCTGTATCCTACTTCACCCCAAGGCAAATAGGAGGTCTTTGCTGAGGCAGTCAAATCCTAGCTGCATGTGACAAAGTGCTAACAAGCTGTCGAATACGGGAATCAAAAATCTGAGATTATGAACCTAAATGAGAATTTAGTTGGATTTTCATTTTATATCATATCACTACTAATCTGCAGGATCTAAAAGGCTATTTGAGTAAAGGGAAATTTCAAATCTGAAACTTTAGGAAAAACAGAGTTTTTGTAGAATTCACCTTTGTGAAAGTACCATGGCATATTTTTCCTACTCCAATATTTCCATTTTAATGAAACTGAAATGAAATGGTGTTTATAATGACTATTATTGGATTCTACTGTTTTCCTAATTTGCAAAACATCAGGGAAGATTGCTTCTACCCTTTAACTGAGACAGCTTATTAACAATCTTTTCTTTTTAGAACTGTGGACATTTAAAAATAGAACTCCTACAAATGCAAAAGTAACTCACTCTTTCTCTGCATGATGAAGTCACGGATCTCATGATGCTGGGAAAGATTGCCAAAGACTCTGACAGCCTCCACAACTGCCTCCATATTGCTGCTCATTAACAGCTTTAAAAGCACTATTGGTTTGCAGAGAAATTAAATAAAAATAATTACTTGTAAATCACAAATACATGGTTGGTTTTTTATCAGTGAATATCAGAATGCGAACAGCATCAGTAAAAAATGTAATAAATGGGAGCAGCTGTCTGTCTGTCTCGTGGCAGCAAAAGGGGTGAACTGATGGTAGAACAAGAATGAAATTGTGTAGGGCTTTGAAGGTAAAACAAAGAGCTCCAATACAGGACTAAATGTAAAGGAACAAACGAGGAGTTACGGAGACAGTCTAAGTACAGTTGTAAGAATGGGAGCCAGTTTTGCTGAGCAGTTTTGAGCGGGCTCATCTGAAAATCTAGGAAGACATAATTTTAAAAATGTTGTAATATATAAGAGAATTGATTTAGATCCTAAACAGATGGTCTTATGGTGGGATGTCTCCTGAAGCTCAAATTATTTTCTGACATTAGCTCTGTTTTCTCCCAGCGCTACTGTAACAAGCAAACACATTTTCTCTCTCTGAACAGCTACTTAATATTATCCCAGACTGAAGCACTCACTTCCTTGCTGCTTTCCTGCTTAGTAGTTTCACATAGGATCAGTGTATACTCCAGCAGAAGGAATGAGACCTTCAGCACTTCCTAGGAAGAGCTATCATCATGGAGGACTTCAGTGCACAGGAGATGAGTGATGTTACAGAAGTTACATTTATCAGTCCTCTCTGAGTACGAAGCAAAGCACTGAAATCAATCCATCATACAGACAACTCAAATGAGTCAACCTTTAACCCTTCATACAACAGAAAAAGAGAAAAAAATATGAAAGGGAGGTTGGCTTCATTCCCATTACTTCTGCCCCTGGATGTTGCAACACTGAACACACCTTGAACTTGTCTTAAAGAGGCATCTGAAGGAATTTTGTCCACTGTTCATATCAAACAGCAAGTATTCTCAAAATGTCTGCTGGAGCAGAAAGCCTGCTGGTCTTCCATCAAAAGCTTTCCTCTTTCCTGAGTTCAGGAATGGGGATGGGACTAGTTCCATGTGCCAATAAATAGGACAGGAGAGAAGTAATTTGTTTGCACACTTTTCCAACCAGCAACGAGAGCTGGTTGGTGATAAAATGAGTTGTGACAGAACAGCAGAGCTGTTAGCTAGAGAGAATATGATATCTACCAGTCTGGGCACTGGGCTGACAGCCAGGAAAATTTTTCCTATTTCTCATTCTACCTGCTGTGTGAACTTCAGGTTCTGTCCCTCCCCAATGTCTTCTCTATTTAGATTAGAGATATGTGCAAGACACAGCCTCTCTACCTGTTGTACAACATTAACACAATAGGGCCAGCAGTCAAGTGCAGTCCCTACACATAACTGATTGTTGTCCACAATGTCAAGGGGAGAGAATCACACAATACAGTATCCATCCCAATGGATTTACAAGCCAGAAACAGACAGAAATCAAGTTATGCAGGTACAGAAAGTAACAAGAAGAAAAAAACCCTCTTGCTGTACTGTGATTAGAAGGAAAAAGCAACATGATTATTTTGGCTCAGGTATATGGTTTTGAACAAATCTAGCAAAAATTGCTGAACAAAAAACAATACAGCAAATTCCTTTCCAAAGGAAAAGAAGGGGTTTTGTGAACAACCCAACTATTTTCATATAAGTCACAGTGTTATTTTCCAAAAAAATGGGAAACCATTATTGAAAGAATTCAGACCTATGGACTTTATACTTCTGCAATATAATACCGCAAAATATTACCAGTGTCTTCACTTTCTGTTGTGTCAAAATGTTTCTGCTTTCTAAAAGCTATACAAAAAGTACTAGTTTAAAAGTCCTTACTTTCAGCAATGTGTAGATTCGTGTTTTGAACTGCAGAATTCTCCACTTGGTAATAGGACAAATTGTTGATTGTTGTTGCAGCATTGATGACCAACTCTTCACAGGCATTGACTGACTTGTCCTCTGAGAGTAAAAAAACCCCAAAACATATGTAGAAACAAACACACACGTGTCTAATTTTGCAGTGCATTAGATCCCAGAAGCAAACTGAGTAATAGTTTATACAGCCACTACTACAGTCAACCCTTCTGCTGTTCACTAACGTGTAAGAAGCTAACAGGAACACCTGATCCAAAAATGGCAATACAAAACCACTCTTCCCCATTATTAATTTACAGAAATCACTGTGACTCAGACAACATGGTTTAAAATTTAGTTAGTTAAGACATTTTACAAATCCTGTTTGCTGTTTTAAGAAGGCACTGAGGACAGTTCACATGGGGAAATGCCAAGGATTATTATACTGAGCTGTCAGGTATCTAAAAAAAAAAAGGAAAAAAAAGCCTTTCAACAATATTTGGAAGATTTTTCTCTTCAGAGTTCCTGACAGAATGTTAACCTGGGGAAAAATCTGAAAGACTTATTTGTCTGAGGTCTCTGGCCTCAGAAGCCAAGAGTGAAGGAAATAAAAGAGCGGTAAGTTCATAGGGAGACAGAATATTTTGTAGTAAACTGACTGATAGAGTGCTCAAGAAGAGGGGAGGGTGGCAGAGAGAAGCTTTGAAGGTCAAAAGCACTTACACAATCATTAAGACAGTTTCAACCCATGAGACAGAACCAAGTTGTGAGTCTGACTTGTCTCATCCCCCATGACTGGTAAGACAGTGTACAGTCAGGTTGATTATCTTAACATAATATTTAATGTTCTCATTACACAGTAAAATATACTGAGCTGTTTAAGATGTATCTTGTCACAGCTAAACTCTGTTATGGGGAGAACAGACCAGCCCTGGTCTGTAATTAGATTTACAAGGGGATCAGTAAGTGGTAAAGGAACTGCAGTCCTAATCCATTTGGAGGGAGACACTTTTCTTCCATCTGAAAGAGATAAAAGGTTGGAAGACTGAAAAAGAAGAAAAAAGTAAGAGAAAATTCTTTGAAGAGGCTGAAAGTTATGGGTGCAGAGAACAGAAAGAATACTTAATCCAGAACAGTCACAAAAAATGCAAGCCTTAAAAAAAACAAATCACCACCAAACACATCTATATAGCACCTGATAAGAACAAACTTTCCTAATAAATTCTCTCAGTGAGACGTGTTTAAAATAAAATTTGTTTTCTTGTCTTTAATGATCCTATCTGCAAATCTATCACTGAATTAAGGGGTTCTACAACATCTTTCCCAGATACTGAAAAGTCAGTACCAAAGTAGCAATGCTTCCACTGTCTCAAGCAGGCCTTCTACATAAAATGGTTTATGAATATCAGCCAATTGACTTTGGGGCTTTTTTTGCAATGGCAAGTCCTAAACTCTCCTTCCAGGCTGCATGCAGAGACCAAATAGAACATAAGTTTTATTACCTAATACTGTAACAAGTAATCTCACAACAGGATAGGCAGCTGCCAGAGCTGCTCCAATACTGGGGTGAATGGAGAGGTTGGCCAGCACTCTTATCAGTTTTATCAGAACATCTTCTGCTACTGAAAGATCCTTTAGGTGTTTTTTTCCTTTTCCACCATGGTGCCATGTCTGTCCATTCAAATCAAGTTGATAGTAGGTTTGGAATAATGATGTCAAGGTGTTAACACTTCCTTTTTCTTTAAACAATTGCTCCCGGGACTGGTCACTCTTTGCTGTTAAATTACCAAGAATGAAGACGACACGAAGAACCAAATCCTGCAACAAAATAAATAAACAAACCATGTTACATGGAAAACATCAGAAGGTGGTAGCTGCATAAAAAGAAGATAATACTTCATTTGCTTCCCAATTCAGATAACAGCACATCCAGAACAACTGAACAACAAACACAGCAACTAGAAATAATATTTTATGCTACCAATTTTCATAACCCGATTTACAGAAGAAATCAAAAACATCTGACAGAACTAGTAGAGCACTGGAGTAATTACTAATGGGATATACTTAGTACAGGTCATCTATTTTTACCAAGCCCACAGTAATCTTAAAACGTCTTAAAACCTCACTTTATATAACTACAATAATCATATGGGCCAGAATTTACTTATCTTTCAAGCAAGCAACTGTCAGCTGTGATGGGCAGAGACCACAACCTTTCCTTTTCTAGGCCTGGTAACCACTGGAGAGGTTAAACTCCTTCCCCTTGATTTGTTACTGTTAAATCCAAATTAGGTTTCATTAATTTTGTCGTTCATTCCAATTGCTTACAGATAGCTGAATTATTTGTTCCAGATTTTTATCAGAAATATTATCTAAATTTACTACTCTCTCATTCCCCAGTTGCTCCTCTTTCTCCTTTTAAAAACAGGCACCCTACAACCTTGCAATTCTTCATAACTTTTCAGGAATCCCAGAGACTGGGATCCCCTTTCTGTCCTTTTGTAAACACCAAAAGGTAAATTTCATCAGCTGATTTGATGACATTAAATATGCTTCAGCTTTTTTTTTAGTGATAAAAGAATCCAGGCTGAAGTAGAGATTATCCATTTGGTCATACGTAACCCTTTCAGAAAAAGAAGCAAAAAAAAAGGCATCTCACACTTCACTATTCACAGTGGTGGTATCTGTCAGTAATGCTCACCTTCTTCTGAACACCAGAGCAATTATTTCCTTGCTGTCTTCTCACTGTACAATAAAAAAATTTGTTTCTTTTTATGTCCCTTTGTAGTTGTACCTCATATTGTGCTTTGTTGGGTTTTTTTTCTGATTTTATATGCTCTTCTTACCCTTTTATTTTTATCATTGCTGAATGAGACCTACTTTCTATTTTTGTAAGGTATCTTGAGATCTCATGATTTAACCAAGTTGCTCTCCTAAAGCACTTTCTAGCCTGACCTTCATTTTGTACATACTGAGATACAGCCTTTATGGCAAGAGTAGTGGATCCTAACTGAATGGCATTCAACAACATCCCCAACATTTTCTTACCCACCAGTACATGACAAGAAAAAAATAATTCTGAAAGTCTAAAGTAACTCAAGTTCAAACTACTTAAAACATTTCCCTCTCTCATTTGCATCAAAAACTACTCATTTTTTAAAAAGTCTGTAGCTTTACCTTAACAGTGCAGGTAAAGCAACAGCATTTCTTCAAGAACATGAGAACCATCTACCCTTAGTTGCTAACCTGCTGTACTTGCACTAACCTAGAATTTTGCTAAATAATTTATGTGCTGTTTTTCTTCAAATATCATAATTATATTTACACATATTCTAACCCTCCCTGGTATTAGCAACCTAAGTTAACCAGGCACAGTCTAACTTGATAAGTATACAAGCTAATACTGAAGGAAAAAAGATGTTTAAGCAGCAAGTCCTTCTTTGATACATGCCTTCATCAGTAAGTTTCAGGTCTTAAGCCTCTGCCACAAGACATTGGCAATAACATCCTCTCAGGGAGATGAGTGCTATGCCTGAACATGAGAAGCAGCAGTCTCCTATGTGAGGAAATGGTTTTCACATCCATGTATTTAATAATATCACTCTGTAGGACCCACTTCCACTTTTTTTTTAACCAGGCATCATATTTTTGTTAGGATCTAAATGTCATCAAGACAATTTTTTATGAATATTCTTACTGACTAACCACTAAGAGCTTTCACCTTTGCTGGCACAACACCCAACTCACAAAGGCTGTAAAAATTTGAAACAAACAACTGATGAATCAGAAGAGAGAACTGAAAAAAGCAGGCAGTCTAGTTTGACTCGTTTATATTGACTTTCTAATTTTGGTCAAAATGGTATCAGCCCAGCAACAGCTCTGCCCAATCAGGAAAGAGACAAACAGGTACTGCACAGCAATCAACTGATATTTTGAGAAGTGTGATCTCAGCTGTGCTTTCCACCTACAGCCCAGCAAAACAAACTTATAAAATACTTCTTTTTTAGCGAAGCACATCCGGCTTTAATAGAATAGTACCCAAGTTTCATTATCTTCCAGTGAAAATTTAACTGGCAAAGTCAAAGAGGAAAGCTGTACAACTTCTCCTGAGTAGTACAATGCTCAAGGGTTTGTATTAATTTTGGCTACATTTCTTTAAATGCTCATGGGTAAGGACTGCAAGAGTAAGGAACACCATCTTAGAATGGCTGTGTAGAAAAATACATGCAAAGCTACATGATATTTTGAAACTCCTTGCAAGACTAAACCTGTGCAAGGCCCATGGGCCTTTCTGTACATAGCAAAAAAATCAACATAGTAAATGAGATTACTGTGCATTTCCACATGTTTGGAGTATTAACTGCATATGGAATTTCACACATTCTTTCACACTTACAGAAAAATAACATTTAACAGATCAATTTATATAATATAGAAGTTTAAACATGTATTGCACTAAAGACAAACTAGATTAAAGACAGGAATCACACTCAGTTACTTAATCTTTTTACAGTGAGGCATTCGTGTGAGACATGATGAACACAGAGCATACTCAAACCTGAGTGGAAGGCTGTATATGAGAGCATACAGTTTCACTTACACAAATAAATTTGAACAAACAAATCAAGAAAAGCTTGAGAAGATCTTTTTCTTTGCTTCCTATCTGTGAAGAAATTGTGATATTTTGGGTTTTGAGGTGGTGATGGCACCACATACTCCATCAGCATTTAACTCTTATTCTTCCAGCAACTGAAACAAACATTTGATCATCACAGATACAAAAGATTTCTTTGCTTATCTACTTCAAAAACTCTCTTCCTTGCACTGCCCTAGTAGCAAAGGTACCTCGTGTACCTGCTGAGTCACAGAACCTGACAAGAGTTTATCTTGGCAATTAAAGTGCACCTGCCCTTCAGTGCAAGCATGATGAGCACAGGTACAGACCGTACAGGCTTTACTTATCAGTACGGAAGGCAAGCAAATTGGGTCAGTAGTTTCTAACTAAAACAACTTCAATAAGGAAGGACAGTCCCATCTAGAACCTGTGAACGCTGGCCACGTCCCTGTTGTTACTTTATTTGGAGCCTGGGCCCTCAGAATGGGAGGGACAGTACAAAACAAAAGGTCAGATGCCAGCAGCTGAGTTCCTATTGAATCATCACCTGTAAATGAAATCTGCTTTCCATGTTACACAAATTTCACTGGAGTTAGTCAAAATTCTACCACCTGCTCTGCCTCTCATTTAAATCTAATTTACACTTCCCTTCCAAATTTGTATTTCTGCTTTATTATGCACCTTGGAATGAAAACTTGGGAGTTTTCTTTGCAGAGTCTGATAGTCTACTAACAGGCAAAACTACTGTTAAAAAATAACCCAGAGCTAATTTCTTCCAAATACAGTAAAGATTCATCTTGAAGAAACTTCTAACTGTGAAAATTTCTGTTCAAACCCAGAAATGACAGCTGTCACAATATGAAACTCAATTTAAAGAATAAAAAAAGGGGGAGATGGCAGTGGTGTAGAACACCCTGGAAGTATCAAAAGCCAATAGAGAACCTCTTCACTGAGGAATGGGAAATAAGGAGCAGAGAGGAGAAGTTCTGCCACAGTGACAGCAGGGAGTACTTTGTCAGTAAAGAGAACCTCCTTCGCCCCCAAATATTAATGCATTTGAGGAGAAGGAGAGACCATTAGTAAAATGTAATTATACTTCTGTGTACCCACACCACAGAACCCAACCCAATAATTTCTACATCCCAAAATCTGATCTGTCCAGCTAAACTTTTCAGAAAAGAGCTCATTTGCACTTAGTGACTTTGAGGAATCAAGAACTCATGCTTAGGTTTGTTTGTGGACACCTGGAGACCTGGGCAAGGTAAAGCAGAGAAGCAAGCACACTGTCACCAGAACAATATTTGATGAAAAGCTGTGTATGCTACCTTAAAAAACAGTATTTCAGAAACTAAATTAATTGAAAAAAAAAGTTGAAAACCATATCCTCCATGCTATTGCTCCAATGACTGCTGATCTCTCTGGTTAAAATCTTTATTCTTATTACTACTTTAAATTTGTACAGGTTTAGCCCATATTTCTTATTAGCCCACTCTTTTTCTAGATTAAAGAGTGATCTACTAAAGAAATGTCTTCCTTGTGCAGATTCTATTAATAGGCAGCTTGCTAATGGTCTGACCTTTGTCACGGATAAATTAATTTCCTTGGGCAATTTTATTCCAATAATTCTTTTAGCTTTTTTCAGAGGTGTTCCCAAGCTTTCAGCATCATTTAGAGACATTAAATCAAAAACTACAACATATTTTAATGTGGTTTGTGTCTCACCAAGCAGTAGTATCCTATTATTATTATTTAATATTCTATTGTTTACCTATTTAGTAATTACATACATTCACGAAACTTTTGATACACCAGAACAGCAGGTTTCTATATTATATATGCCATTGAAGACTGGTTCATTACAAACTTTGAACACTGTATTTCTGATAATTTTATACTCAGTGAACACATCATATATTCCGCACTTTTCTTAACCTTTTTGCTTTTTCTTTCAGACAAAAAAAAAACAAAAACAAAAACAAACAAAAAAAAAATCACGGCTAAAGTATTAGGAAGATGCACATACATTTATCAGCTCAGCATACTGTAAGAAAACATACTGTAGGGAAAGAATGACCTTCTGCAGTTATTCACATTTATCAGCAGGGAAATTCCTTCAGAATTGTCAGAATATCTATCCTAGAATTGCTACTTTCTTCTTGGGGAAAAAAAAAGCAAATTCAGAGAGAATGATCAGTTATGAATATGCAAGTACACACACAAAACACAGGAGAAAAGTCTTCTATTATTTTGCTCTTTAATGATCAATTTCTTTCATGATCAGTTCCCTTTCTTTAATTGTCCTAGGCACTATTATAATGCTGGGCTACACTGAGGAGGACTACAACTGAAAAGATACACTAGTAAATGTAGGAGAAAAAAACCACATTATCGATTCAAGTTCTTTGTATGGTTACCTTGACAAGCATTTCAGCAGAAGTAGTGGCATAAACAGCACTCAGTCTTCTTTCCATACAGTTTCTTTCCTCTCCACATTGCTGCCTCAGTATTTGTGATCAAGGAAGTATTTGTGTGGCTGCTCAACAAACTAGACAGGAAAGCAATGCAGATGATAACCAGGAAAGGACTGGGCTTCTTTTTTTCAGCTTTAGGGTTATTGGAAGCTGGGTCAGTTCTCTTGACATGAGGTATTGTGCTGTCACACAAACAACTGTTCTCAGCCCAAATGAGAGATGGCACAGAGGAAAAACTGAGTAACCAAAACACAAGGAACACTTGGGTCAGCACTGATAACCATTTATTTAGAAGCAAGCAGTAGACGCAGGAACACACCATTGCCCCCAATAACAGTGTTAATAAAAAACCCCTTTGGTATCTCAGAAGACTGTGATGTCTCTGAGCAGAATACCAATAACACTCTCAAAGTATTTAAAAGGCAAACATGTACCTGAACTAAACACAGGTGCAGCATTACACTGTATAGGGAAGAGCCAGTGGTTGCTTTTGGGCATTGCACGACTTGTATGACTGACTGAAACTGAGAGATGGTGGGTTCCTGGGAGCTCATCACAGAGTTATCCATAAACCAGCCAAAATACCAGCCAGAAAGAACAGTCACCACATGCAGATAAGCCTTTGCCTAATCAATAAAGCCAGAAAAGTGGAAAAATTCCCTGCAGTTACAGGCCTCACCTGTGACAATCTTCCCCACGGCAGCACCCCTAAGAGCAAAAAGGACATTCAACAGCCCTGAAACAAGTTTTTTTTCTTAGGGGGTGACAAGAGCAAGCCTCACAAGCAAAAGCCTGCTTGCTCACAGAAGACAATAAGCTGATTTGGGAGTCACTACCTGGTAGATGCATTTGGGAATGAAGCTGGGCAGACCCAGGCACAGCGAACCTGATAAATGTGGACATGTCCTTAGAGAAGATGACAAGGCAACATCTCTTCATTTAATAAATTGTTTCTGACAATCTGATTGGTAAATCAACCAGGTAAAGCAGTGGGCAAATTATAATTGAAAATGAGTGCAGTTCTAGCTGATGAAAGAGATGCAAAAATAGTAACAAATCTTTTCAAATGTATCAGGACTGGAAAGTTTGCCAGAATCTGCAGAACTAATTGATTGTCAGGATAAAACAGGAGCACTGAGAGAAGAAAATATCATTGCAGAGAAGCTAAATAAATTCTTTGCATAGATTCATGCCCACTCTGGAAAAAACTGGGAGATCTCAGTGCTATAGCATTCTCCAGGGAAGGCTCATCAGAGCCATCTGTATAAAACTGAAGCAATCACAAACAACTTTAGGGAACAAAATGACAAAACAAAGAGTAACCAGTCATCAGGACTGGATAATTATCCAATATTTCTAAAAAAACTAATTAATTAAACAGATTAATTACTAACAGCACTATGCAACCTCCTAAAACTGTAACAAACATGAAAAGATTCCAAGTGAGAATCAAGTCTGGTGTCTGTACCAGATAAATTAGTAGAGACCACACAAAAAGAACAAAAAAAATGAGTGGACAGCCAGATAAACACAGTCAGCTTTAAAACTTCTAATTTCTGACTTACACAATTACTGAGTTCTTTGAAGGGATTAACAAACATGCATAAAAAAGACCCATCTGATATCACCCGTGTGACTTTCCAGGAGACTTTTAACGAAGTCACTCACCAAAATCCTAGTGAAACTAAGCAGTCATGCTGTAAGGGATAATGTCTTGGTACAGATAAATGACTAGAGGATCTAAAACAGTAAAGTACCAGTTCCTGCAGTGGTGGACAATGACCAGTGGAATTCCCAAGGTTTTGTGCTGGGATCTGTTGTGCTCTATTGTCCATAAACAGAAAATGGGCAGCAGCAGTGATATGGAAGAATGTACTGATTTCACTATGATATTCGAAGTACCAAAGATAAGGACTGACTGAAGAGCAGAAAAAGAATTGTAGTCAGTTGGTAATAAAATAGGAGATGAAATTTAAATGCATTAATTTAAACATGAAAGGATCTGTGGAAAAGCACAGAGCAAACATATCTTCATGTATAAAATTACAGCCTTTGAACCAACCATAACCACCTATAGAGTTATCTTGAAGTTAATGACAGAGTTTAATGATCACAGGTCAGGAAAGCAAATAAAGTATTGGGAATTATTAGGAAATAAATTTATGCAGGCATGCAAATCTATGATATGGCCACATCTTAAATTCTGTGTTTTGGTTTCCTCCTCTCAAAAAAAGAGACAGGAATCAGGATTGGAAGATGTTCTGAGAAAAGCAACATGGACACACCATGGCATGGAAAAGTCTCTGTCAGAAAGGGCTAAGTAAGCAAGGACTCTTCAGCATGGAAAAGAGGTAACTTAAAGAGGGTAGGATAAACATCTAGAAAATCAAGGGAGGTGTGAACAATGGGTCCCACCACATTTGCAGTACAAGAACCAAAGGCATCAAAAAAAGACAGTAAAGGCCAAATTCAAAATAGGCAAAAGGAATTATTTGCTATACAACTTCTTATCAATGGATCTTTAACATGTTAAAAGTTTATACAAGGTAGAAGAGAGACTATAGAATTTCATAGAAAGTAAGTCAGCTGAGATTTATTTCATACACAGCTGGCTGAGGGTGCTTCCAAACTGAAAAGAGTTGGAGGTTTGGTAACATAAGAGTTGGAGGTTTTGATACACAGGAAGTATCACTGCTGTTTTTACTGCTCCATTTTTACTGTTCTCTGGACATCTGAATCTCACCATTGCTGCCAAGTACGAAGAGTAGACTGGATGAACAGTTCATGTAATCCAACGTAATTATTATTTTGCTGAATAGGCAATTACTGCATCCAGTGATGTCAGATTCTTAAACAAATGCTTCCCAATTTAAAAAGCAGGCTACACTAAAGTGTAAGGGGACCTTTCTATACAACAGACAGAAGATTGCTTCTATATAAATTTCAGTATCACACCCTGTGTTTGTGCTCTTAGGATTGAAAATAGACTCCTAACTGATAAAACATTACACGGAAGCTGGCAGGACCCCAAAATGCCTTGTAAGTTCAGGTAGTGCCTGACTTACTGACAGAAGCTACTGTCCTCTTTAGCCAATGTCCCTGTTCCAAAAGCATGGCCTCCTCGTGACTTGTGACATTAACCACAGACCAAGAAAGTTACTCTTTATGCAGTTTATCTGGAAAGCTTAGAGATGAAAATTATGTGGGAAAGTGGAACAGAACCCTGCTAAAAGATTTCTTGAATGGGCAAAAGTCTACAATGCTGACTAGAAACAGAATCATGCAAAGCTTATCCTGCAAGACAGAGGCTCTATACGAACAATTCTGACAGTTTTGACAGCATGTGGCAACCACAGAGGATTTTTTTTTGTCACTCCACACAAGCAAGGTCCAAAGCAAACCATGAATACATACTTCAGGTGTGTGTAAAAGCACAGTCGACTTCCCCAGTCCTACCCTGAAGATTCAGTTTTTCCAGCCTTCTGTGTTCCCTAAGACTGTGACACATGGTACTACCAAGTCTTGCCAATTCAATTTCCCCAAAATCTTTCTTGTAGAGTTGAATCATTATTCTTCCATTCCTTCTGACTCTTTCACCCAAGAGAGAAAATGAGCTGAGAAAAAAGGGGAAAAGACCTCTAACTGCAGTGTGGGGAGAAGAACAGAGACTATTTGGGTTGCAACTGGGGAATTCGGTGTGTGGTGTGGGTGCAAGTCATTAATCCTATTTCCAGTGATCGCATTTTTACTTTCACAGTATTTAATACTTATCTTTAAAATCACAGTTGTGATAGCCCTTGAGAAAGTCTGAATGTTGTTTTCCTCTATTTTTCCCTTGTATGTTTCTATCTGCTATGACTGCCAGTAGAAAACCTGATCCCACAAACTCTGCAACCTGAAAACTCAGAAAAACACACACACACACTTCCTTTCTTTACATATCAGTTTTTAACACTGAAGATTTTTAATGGTTTAATAATGTTTTTTCCTTCTCTTTGCTTCTTCCCACAGCAGACAATTTTACTCACACTGCTGTTACTTCATTTCTTTTCAACACATACCAACTCACGCTGTAACTCACTAGCTGTCGGTATTTTAAAACAAAGATTAGCAGTGCCAACTACACCTCAGGAAAAACATTTGCACTCCGCACAGCTAAAGTGTTTATTATATACTACAGAAAAAGTGGTGCATTACATTATCTTTGTCCTTCTTTTTGTTTCTGCAGGGCTTCACTAAGATGACAACTAATAATTGCATGCTTGTTTCAAAATTGCAGTAAGAAATGATTATTCTGAAGACACTGCATATATAATCAACACAATGTAATAGCTAAGTTTTTTTAACACACAAGCTAGTTCTTTACTCATTTGTATTTTGATAAAACAACTGACAATTTAACACCAAATGTAATGCTAACCCTGTGAAGAAAGATGTATTTTAGGACTACTTAATACACAAATGAGAAGCTAAATTCTGAATACTAAATAATAACAAACAATTTGAGGTAGACGTGAGCCTACAATTCATTATGACACAAAGCTATTATCTTAGGAACCTAGAAAAGCTACCTTAAAATGACAGATTAAGTTTAGGAGAAAGGTGTTACTTAATTAAAGATCCTTATTCTCCGTCCCATAATTTGTTAAGTTTTTAATAGAACGGTCACAAGGAAGAACAACTATAAATCTAGGAAAATATCATGCCTTTGACATTTCTCATGTTATTTACATAGTATTTTACTAAATTTACTAAAGTGTCTTTGAAGACTGAACTATGCAAGAGCAGCCTGAATCTAGAAATACTCAGATATGCTGCAGAAGCGTTACTCAGCAGACATTCAGAAGAAGAGAAACAACTTAATCTTTGTTCCTCTTCCATGTGCATTATTACAGAAAACAGAGGTGCTGGTAAACAGGAAAGGAACAAATTATTTTTGTATTTGGCAGGAGAAAGAATATTGTTCAGTGTAGCCAATCTAGTTACCTTCGTTAACTCCCTTCAATGACAGCAGCACAAAAGACCTCCTTCCAACAAATCACCAAGAATTACTAACTGTGGGATAAATTGTACAGGATAACTAAATGATCTCAAACTAGTTTAGATGCTGGAACAGCCAAGGAAGTTTCTTACTTTTAAGAATGATCTTAATGTAATTTAATATTCTATGTTTTGAAACCTTGTTCCACCTTTGAACATTTATGCTTTAGATAAAAATTCTTTTCTTCTTAAAACTTACCTGGCAATAGAGGTTAGTAATTTGCCCTACACAGGGCACTGCACTCTTATCAATGCACCAATCTGTAAGACTGGGATCCTGCACCAAACTCTGAGAACCCAGTGCTTCAGTAAATGTATCACTGTGATACAGCAGGAGAATACAGCAACACCCTTGGAGTTCTAATAAAGTTGGCAGCAATTATACTCAGAATTTTACTTCATGATATGAGGCA
Organism: Drymodes brunneopygia; assembly: GCA_013400955.1. Classification (NCBI taxonomy): domain Eukaryota; kingdom Metazoa; phylum Chordata; class Aves; order Passeriformes; family Petroicidae; genus Drymodes; species Drymodes brunneopygia. The sequence continues at coordinate 41,433 of VZTZ01004811.1, forward strand.
TTTTGACAAAGCCTAAACATTTATTTCTACATGTACATCCCAAATGCAGTACTCCAGGCACGTGGCTTTCTCTGGTAGAGACACATTTGGTATCTTACACAGTTAGAGAGTAAGGGAAGATGGCTGAGGGTAAAAAGATAATGGTATGGAAGTTACATGGAAAAATACTGTTGTGCTCCCTGGATGAAAAAACACGGTCAGCATATCTGACCTCCCACACACTATGCAATCTAAAGGGGACTCAAGAGAGGGTGGAGTGGAGTGGAGTGGAGACACCATGGCCAGGCACTGTGTTGAAACCCTTGCAGAGGAGGGAACTCAGTGGTACTTTCTAGTTGATAAGCCCCATAGCAGCTGAAAACCAAGGGAGATAAAGGAAAATGCCCTGCTCTTGAATCAGCAACTGTTATGAAATCACTCTCCTTGGACTTACACACGTCCCCATCCCAAGGTTATCTTGGGTCCTATCCTGAGATATCCACCCTCTAGTACAGCCACCCCTCACTGAGTAGGATGTATGACCAAAGTCACTTAAGTTCCACCTAAACATAAAGAAATAGTATAAAAATTATCTCAGAATGGGGGAAGACCCATTTTAACTTCTGGAATCAGCTGACAAGCTGAACCTGTCTTCTTGCCCATAGGGACACCTACTGTGTAAGAACTGTGATCTCTACATGCTGAATGATTGTCTCAGGACAGCTTTTACTGGGGATTAGAGCTTGCTAGTACGCTGCTTTAAATTAGTATATTGCTTTGAATATATTTTCTCAGTCAGATACTACCACTGGCAAGTCTCAAACCTTAACCTGTCACAATTCTATGAATTAGAGTGTTACTCTGCAAACTTCTAATGCAAATCCCTCAAGGGCACTGCCCACTGCCTGCAGCAGGTAAAGGTAGAGACCCAAGAGGAGGTTTCTCTGTTTGGTGTGTGATCCTGAATAAGTCAGTGCAACTGCCCTCAGATCCAGTGGGACTGCTCAGTGAAGGGTCCCATAATGGGACACTGACAGACTGGTCAGGCACAAGGGTCACAGCTTTCCTGGGGCTCTCACAGATTAATCAAACACAAAGGGTTTGAGTAAATCTCCCCTTTTTACGCGGCAGCAAGGAACATATTTTCCTCTGCTTTCACATTGCTTAGTTCTAGAAAAGTCACACTTCTTTTGCAGGTGACGAGGACAGGAGAAAGCCCAACAATTTCCTACTATTAAATATTCCAATAACTTTTTGCTTTAAAAAGTATTAAAAATTAAAGAAAAAAATTAGGTACTCAAAGTACTGTTTCTACACATGCAAAGGATAGACAAGTTAATCAACTGTTCACTGTATTGCTTTGAATTTGTAATCTAAATTATTTCTTTACAATTATTTACTACTTAGAAATGCTGTCAGCCATTTAAAATTTTTATTTGGTAAATGCATGAAAGTAGGTCATTGAAAACAAGCTTATACACAATAATACACAGACACATCAGAGGATTAATATATAAAAATCAAGAGATGAAAAACTGACCTGCCGCTTCTGGTGTTTGTTTAGAAGGGCTAAAAATAAGATGTAACATCTGGAGCAGTCTGCTAAAGCTGCACAGAACTCATCATAAGTAGAAAGTTTGCTACAAAGAGAAAAAATAAAATATAAATGAATGAAAGGACTTTTTTCCACAAAATATTTTTACTAAGTCACTTCTGACTCTCAGAGCTGTTTTTTTCCAACAAATTAAGTGAATGCCAATATTCTGACTTCTAGCAGAGGCATGTGCAGTTATGTAAGAGCACAACAGAAGTCTGGCTATCCTTGCCACAGTGAATTATGGGAAGAAGCAAACACAAGGAACTTCCCAACCTGCTTGCCATATGGGCACAGTATGCTAACACAAGCACTTCTTAGTGCTAAATGGGAGAAATGGAATTTCAAGATGATGGAGAAGTCAGACAAGAGGAAATAAGGGGTCCCTTCCTAGTGCACATCTAGCAGAGCCCTGCAACAGCACTAAGAGAACACATCTCTCACCAGGAAATATGGAGAACCTGCCTCCTTGCAGGCAGGACTTTATCTCTGCACATTCCCTAACAGCTGCTCCAGTCCTACACTGCTCATCTTAACCATTGCCAAAGCAGGGAACTGGACATGCTTTGGTCACACCAGAAAAATGCAGTAACAGAAAGTCTTACTTCTCATGCAGTCAAAACCAGGAAAGATCTGTGTTGATGTTCAATTACAACCAATTACAGGAAGATTTAGTCTTATAGAAATGAATAATATGAATAGATTGAACATATTCTCTACAAAGGAGCTGCCTAAAGTTGCTTGAGAGAATAATCATTCTGTATTACTAGAGGACAAAACAAAATTCAAATCTGAGCTCTGTACTGCATAGTATATTTTTTTTGTGACTGCAATTTCCAGGAAACAAATTAAATTGATTTTATGGCTAATTTGTACTCTCAGAGCATGTAGCTCTAAACTTCAGAAAAAAACCTGAAGCAGTAGGAAACTTTAAGTAACTTAAATTATTTTTTCTCCATATTGAATTCTATATCAAGTAAATGTCCTCATCAGAATTACAGTGTAAGTATCAATTACACTTAATTACAAACCCATTATCCCACTTTCCCTGGCATTTTCCAAGTAAAAGAAATGCTCCCTCCTCAGAAGAAGTAAATATGCTCAAACTGCTGTAAACATTGATAGAGCTCATTTTTAGGAACAAAACTAGAGACAGATGTAAACAAAGCAGCATGGAATTGGGGAAACCGTTCACATGCTTTACAGGTAGCACAAACAGCACAGGAGCAGATTTGCCTGTTTTTAGCTGTGGAGAGGAAGGAATGCCAGCCCCTTCTGTAGCTGCTGTTCAAAGCACAACCCAATCTCATCCAGAAAGGAGAATGTGATGGATAATTTGGAGGGGCTGAACAGGAGGAGAAGCCCGTAACAGAATCAAACATAGAGCCACAGGCAACATGACTCAATACAAAAATAAAGCAGCAATGGCAAATACTCATCCAGCACAGCATTCATAAACTGTGCTCATAATCCAACTACTCCTGAAATTACCAACAGTCGATTTCACAACTTCTTCAAAATCCTTATATTGTTTGCAAGTCCATTTAGCACTGAATATTGCAAGCTGATGCTGGAAGACTTTTGACTGAGAAACTATTCAGACTACAAAATGATCTGTCTGGTGACTAACTCATACTGATCTCCCTGTAAAAAGCACAACTTGGGAAGCAGCCGCTGGCTGCTCATAAAACTGAGATTCTTTCAGCACTTCCATCTGCACACTCAAGCCCTGATCCCAGAGATTAATCTCCCCAAACACTTTGTAACAGCTCAAAACAATGAACACTGTTCACACATTTTCTCTCTTACGTATTTTATTTCACAATACACAGTCCCTTGTGTAATTTCTCTCTTTTTTTTTTTTAACATGGTCTAAACCAGGATTAAGAAATACTTAATAATTTATCCAGCTTTAAAATACAAGAAATGGTACTTTAAAAAACTCAATCAGAATCTATGGGATCAAAGAATGACCCAATACCACAAAATATTTTTCACAGGGATGATGAATCCAAGTTTGTATGGCTACAATTAAACAACTCTGTAAGCAGTAACAGAGACACAACTAGCAGACAACAGCATTAAAAAAAGAGTTCAATGTAAATCAGTATTAATGGTATGAATGATCCTGCCTCCTTTGAGGGCGCTCAAGCAGGAAGAGAGGCAGAGCTGTGTTCACACGTACCTGAGGATCCTGACAATCCAGGTGCATACGTCCTTGTCGCTGCTGCGCAGCTCCAGCGCCGCGCAGAGCACGGGGATGGCACCGCAGTCATGGAGCCGGCGCCGCGCCGGGAGAGAGTCAGCCAGGGCCCGCAGGGTGGCTGCCAGCTGCACACAGAGCATCGAAACATTTATTCACTACGGCTGCTGTGACAATTCAGTAAAGCTCAGGCCTCATTTAGAGCATCTAAGGCAGTCTGCGTGCCCTGTTAGCACTCTGCAGGTATGTATAAACCAATAAATAACAAAAGGAAACGTGCAGGCAGCAAGATGGTGTATTTGGGATAACTGCTTGAAAATGAAAGACTGACACTGGTCTTTGCCTGCATGTAACCTCTTCCTATGAGGGACACATGATCTTTCATATGCTTTAAAATCTTGCATGAATACAGCCATGTACCAACTGGAATTAGGTGAAATGCTGTGGATAGTTCAAGTAATTTTTTGCGTAATTCTTCAATAAATCTTGGTATTGCAAATTTATATTTAAATCTTGATAATACTGATATATATTTTGATGATAACTGTAAACTGCAAAGTAAAATGAACTGATTTTAAAATAGAATCACATTTATTCCAATTTAAAAATTAAAAGTTAATCAAGATCAAGAGAAATCTACTGTTTGAACAACATAAAAATGAAAAGCTTAAGTGCTCAAGTCTATTTGAAGAAACCAAAATACTTTCAAATTACATTGTTCTATTTCAAGGAGCTTAAAGCATAAAAAATCTAACACTTGTAGATGTACAAAATAAATCAGCTATTGCATATTTTGAAATATTCTGGTTCTCTTCCAAGGCAGGAGTATTCAAATGACAAAGTCAGACAGGCAATGACATGTAAGTTAATTCTGATCTAATCCAGAACTTACTACAAAATGAATGCGAACTCATTTAATCTTATGTGAATAAGGGAATTCTTCAAATTTTTCTTATTCAGAGAGAAGTTATTAACCTCTATTTGGTTTTGAATGTAGTTTGATAAGGCACAAAAACGATCTGTTTAAATTGTTTCTTATCACAAAAAACTCTGGAAATTAAGCATTTTATCACTAAATTGGACTGCTTATCCAGTGATATGTAATTGCTAATTTTAAAGAAAAACTCTTGACAAAGAGCAGGTTAAGATGTTGTGTTTCAGCTTTTGCACATAAGACTCTATGCATATTCTGTCCATTCTCCAGCAGCTTTCAAATTTGCTGCCCTACTTCAACAAATCTGACAGCAGAGTACAAATCTTCAGCAACCCCATGATGTTCTGTAAGGGAGCAAGAGGAGATGCAACATGTCAAAATGGAGAAGCAAGGCACAGAGAGGAAAAAAATATGTGATAATGTGATATGTGAATGGATTTAACTTCAGCACTAAAAATGCAATTTATACTATATTCATCATTCAGAGAATCTGAACCTACAGAAGCCATTTGTTTCATATCACTCATATTTAAAGAAGACACCTCGAGTTTTTTATTATTTTAACTGAACAACTGCAAAAAAATTTCCAGATGCACATTCCTTCTCAAGTAATGATTCTTCAAAAATCAACACAATACTGGAGATATATTTTAATGAATATATTCTGATCAAACACCGTGCTTTTCAAAAGTTTTGGTAGAAAAATTCCTGTCACATGGAATGGAGACAGAAGACTCCATTCAGTGCTTACATACAAGATGCTCACAGTCAGCCTAGGATGACATTTGCTGATTTCTAGCTAAGCTTCAATAGAGACAATAAAGGAAATGAAGGATAAGCCACATATTAAAAGTGTTGTTCAAACCCAGACAAGAGCTTTCACTGCAGCAGAGACTTACATATTGGATAATGGAAAAAAAATTATCAATAAACAATGGTAGAGGTCACCAAAAAGAGAGTAAAATTTTTCAATGCCTGATATAGTTAGATGGTTCAAAATCCTCAAGTAGTAAATTCTATCAAGAGCCATCCTCAGACAAAGATAGGTTGGAAAGGAACAGCAATGCAAAATAACATGTACACTTAAATGCAAGAAAACAGCATTCAGCAGTTCATAGAAGCATATATGCACAAAACACAGTTAATGTGCAACTGAAATTTGAAGAGTACAATTTAAAAAATAATAGAAGCTAGCCAGACAGCAGCTGAATTCTAGAGATATTGTGATTGCTCCAAGCAGACACTATGTTTCAGGGGGAAATGCATAAAAATTGTCTTTAGCAATCCCCACCAGCCCTAATCCTTATGTTGCCATATGAAAGATCAAATTCACCCAAACAGAAAATTTCATTGCTGACAAATGCTATTTAGAAAGGAGAAGACATTTAAGTGTTTTTCAGTTAAGGAACATGGAGTACTTATTAAGTCTTGTCAGTGACTCTTCAAAAATTCCGGGTTTTGAATAAGCATTACCATATTTTGTATAAATATTATTAGACTGTTAGGTTAAGCAACATAAAATTAATCAAAGATGACCCTGAGTTGATGTCCTCTGTTAAGGAAAAAAATAATTATTACAAACATTTTTATTCTTATATTGTAGGACTTCTCCAAAAAATCCATTGTGGAAGAATGAAGAAATCAGATAGGGACTCTATTCCCACAAAAAGGATCTAGCAAGATTATGTATAATACTGCCATCTGGTGATTGTGCAATTATACAGTTAAAGAATGAAGAGTTAGTCCCAATTAAATGGGATACTTCAGTTACCAAGGTTAAGAGATAACAGGGCTTCCTTCAGAAACCACTGAAGTGACTATTTAAAGTATTTTTCTCCTCCAATATAATTTGCTTTCTACAACTGAAGACATTATTTCTGTATGTCACTGGCTATTTGATCTGCTGCTACAAGATGCAGCATGCTACAAAAACTTTATTCTGAAGACATCTATCACAGAAGAAACTTTCTCTAATCATCCCTGAAAACAGAACTACTCATTCATCTGTCCGTGATGACTGATCAGTTAACTCACATGAAAGAAGTAGTACACATAGATTTGTTGAAGGAACTGATATGAGAGAGTCACACAGGAATTCCATAGCAGTAGGAATCATTACTTTTCTCAGAAGAGGAAGGAAACCGAAGTATCTGTACTACTATAGAAGAGAACACAAACAAGTGAAATACCAATCTCAGTAAGAGACAGCTGTCAGTACTGACTTCTCCATAAAACACTTGAACTTCTTAGATACAGCCAGTCTATTCAAATGGTACAAATCAGTTTTGCTACACTTCCATTTGTACTGGAAACAGCAGAGATATGAGAGATTTTTAAAAGAAAGCATAAAATATAACATCTCCCTGTCACACATTTGCAAATTATACCCTCGATTAAAAAAACCTAAGTTTATCCACAGGCAAACAATGGAAGACAAACATTCCCGCAAAGTTGTGGGGAAGTTCAGACAGCTAGTCAAAATCCTGGAAAAAAACTGATTCATTAGTTTTATTACTAAGACTAAAAAAATCACCAGCAGTAATGTGATGATGTAAGCTGTTTTCTCATATAATTTCAAGAAGTAGAAAATCCTTTGCTTGTAAATTGGTAGAGAATTCAAGAAATCTGGCATAATTAGCAGACAAAGCTAGTGCAAACACTACCTCAGAAAGTTGTCTGATGTATTTTCCTATGAAGCCCCCAAAAGTTTACAATTAAACCATTAGCTAATCATTACATCAATAACTTCCAAACAAATGCCAGGAATCTACCTGGCCAATCCTTGGTAAACACAATACCCATCCCCCAGTGTTTCTAAAATACATGGGTTTAAACAGTTTTAGCTCCAAGGATTAGTTTTCAGAGCCACCACTTATCAAGGTGCTTTGTATGTGAAAATAGTTTTGAGCCTACTGCCTTCAAAAGATTCAAAAAGTGTTCGCTTTTGCAACTACTTTTTCCTTACATTACAGTCCTTCAAAAACACTTCGTCGAAGAAACACAGCTGTATTTTCCTACACGTTTTTAAAATGCATTATTCTTGTAATAAAAAGCTTTTTGTAATCTCCCAGAGTATTGCAGAACCAGTTTGTATTTATTATTTCAGTTTCAAGAATTTAGACAGAGAACAATTTTTTCTGTTTACTACAGTATCCAGAACATTGTCAGCACAATAAAGTAGTAATGAGAAACTGGTTTATTAGGTACCTAAAAACACTTCTATTAACTTCAGAATTTCTAAAGCCTTTAAAATTGACCACACACAAACATCTGTGGTAATTAAATTTAGGTCCTGAACAACTTCATTAAACTTCTTAAAAAGAAGCCTATTGAAATATAGGTACAACTCTGTCAGTAGCACACAGGGTTAGCTTATCTCCTCTAATTAAATTTTTAATTTGCCCTTGAAGTACGTACTTTTAGAAATACAAGTAAATGCTAACCTGGACTAATAAGCGGCCCAACTTGGAGAAATATGTGTCATGTTCTTTTATGTTATTAATCTGCTTCATTAATTCCACAAACATATCAACAGCTCCTAGTTTGATCATTTTAAAAAGGAGTGATACAGTTCCAGTCATGGATTTTATAGCTGCCACGCAGTAGACGAAAGCTTCATTGTTAGTTTGTAGATCTTCAGTCCACAGAACCTGCAACAAATAATCTAAAAGGAAAATCATTATTCAGAAAGTCTAATATTAAAATTTTTATTTGAAACAATCCAGCCATTAAAGAGATTAACAACTGGAAAACATCCTCAGATTGAACTCTTACATTTGTAGTAAGTGGGCTAGAAAAATTGGATATTTGGACTGAAACCAAGAAACAATTATTGATGAATAAGAGAATGGGCCCAACTTTTGTTCTCCTAGGCTTCAAGAACCAGTGTAAGTTGTAAGCACATTGAAATCCACAGTCAAGATTTGCAAAAGTGATTGTGGGTGCCTGGAATTTAATGTACTAATTCCCATTACTTCCTTAAAAATAAAACATCTTAAAGCATCTCAAATGAAGCACTAAAAAGCACAAGGGCCTAATTCAACTCTCACATTTGAAATCTGTTCATAGCCTTTTTAGATTTACTTTTTAAGTAGGTAAAGTTGACGTAAAAGTTTTGTTTTGCGCAACCACTGTCAGACATCTGAAATGTTAAATTTACAGTCGTTAAAACAAGACCAACTGACTTGTCTCTTTTACAGTCAAATTGAGACATTCTGAATTTAGTGGGGGTATCTTCAACAAATGAGTAATCCTAACCAACTTTACACTTTTGATTTTCTAGTCACTGATTCAAAGAGATATTTATTTCTGCTTTCCATGTTCCATTCAGTTCCAGTTGAATAAAAAACATTTTCCTAGATCATTAAACTGAAGAGATTTTAAATTTTTTTTCTGTCTCAACTGAAGCTGAAAGTGTCTCCAAGTATATATGTATATGAATGAAGTACACGCACTCTAGGCTCTTGTCCAAACTCTCACCCTCACCAGTCAAGTCACTTGGGTTGTGGCAATATGAGAAATCACTTTCAGGTTCCTGCTCTGCTCAGTATCAAACAGGGTCTTGAACAGTAGTTAGCTGTTCTGGGATGAAGGATTAACTTATTTCTTCTAGTGGAGCTGCTGTACTGCACATATATTGCTCACGGAGACACAAGAGGAAAAAGAAATTGAATCTATAACCCAGTGACTGCAACTGGGATCTGGGCAGTTGCGATGATAAGCCAGGGTCACATCTTCTGGGACAAGGTGGGTCCAAACCACAAAGACGGAATAAACAAATAAAACGACCCCTACCAATATTCTTTCCTTCACTAGTTTTTAAAATACAGGGAAAGAAGAGCAAGTGAAAGAAAAGGGAATGAGGATGGAAATAAGAGCAAAATGTAACTTGTTCAAATGCTATGTATGATGCTGATCTCCACAAAACTGTATTTTTCAGTATCCAAAGTCAACCCAGCTGTTCTGTTTCCTGTGAGTCCTTTCTTTACCACTTGAAAGGCCTGTCTTTATTTCTGACAACAACTGTGTACTAAACTTTAAGACCATGAATACTCTCAACTATTTAAGCAAATATACACATATGCCTTAACCAATACACATGCAATAACTGCTAGCAAGATCAAGGCCTACATTAGTAAAACATACTAAAGTTTTGATGAAAGGAATGACTATCTATCAATACTGAGTATCATTCACAGTTTCATTTTCTTCGTATTTCGCATATTTGCAAGGGGTGGGGGTGTGCATGACACAAACACTGTTACAATCACAAAAGAGATCTTGGAGCCATTGCTGACAGTTCTCCAAAACCATTGGCTCAATGTGCAGCAGCAGCTATTAAAAATATTAAAAAGCCAATGATTGTTCTCAAGATCCTCCCTGATGATGGCCAACACCACAGTCAGCACTATATTGTTTCTATAAAATTTGGTGCAGACACAACTTGAATTCTATAGACAGTTTTGTTCCCTAAATCTCAAGAAGGATCTAATGGAGTTTGAGAAGTTACAGAGAAGGATTTCTAAAACAACTGAATGACACAATATCCATTCAAAGAGCTAAGAGGCTGAGATGCCTCAGTCCTGAATAGGAGAATACAGAGATATGTGATAAGACTTTTAAAAAATCATGAAGATAAAATGTCAGCTGACTGTAACAAACTCTTACAGATCCTGCAAAACTACAAACAGGGGTATAAAAAAAAATATATCGATTGAAAACAGCACACAGAGAATTTCTCAAAAGACATATAAAATAGAGTCTAAAAAGGGATTAGGCACGGATGCACCATCCAATGTCCCTAATAGAACAGAAAAGTTCTGGATGCTGGAGTAGTGCTGGAGAAACAGATCACAGAAAACACAGGCTCCCATGCTCCCCCTAAACAGCATTCCCCCTCCCCATCGTTACTTAGACACAGAATACTGGACTACACCAACCATTAGTTTGACCTAGGCAGGCAATTTTTCGTCTTTGACTAAGTTAACTCTGAAAATGCTTTTCCAAAGATGAACACTTTAACTGTTGAATTTCAACATCAAACTTACAGACAAGAACAGAATACATACCCAATAATGTTTCATTTCGAATGATGAAATGATTTTCTTCATTCCTACAAATTTTAAATGCTAGCTTGCAAACACTGAGAAGATTTTTTCCATCTACTTTCATCTGCAAAGAAATTAAAAGATATAATATCACAACTAAAATCTGTATGCAAAAATGCACCATAACATTCCACAAGTTCAGACACCATGGCAAACTTGTATCCTCACAGAACTATTAAATTACAGCTGAAATTCTAACAATACACTAAAACAAACTGAAGAAGTATGCAGAATTAAAGGGCTCTAAAACTCAGGTATTTTTAAACTCTATTTAGCAAACTGTGCTGGCTTTAAAACAACAGATTTTAACTTTTAATGTATTAATACAAACAGGTAGTAGATCAATAACTTGTAGGATTTTTTTCTCCAACTCACTTACAAAGAAATTCTGTGTGGAAATCAGTGGTTTGGCATCTATGGCCATACCACAAATACCTCCAGTACAACAGGACATGTCATACTGAAATTTACTCTCAGTTATCAGAAAACACGATCTTACAATGAAAGATCGTGAAAGGGAAGTTAAGGTGGTAAATATACAATGTCATCTCTTTTCCTCTCCTCTGCATTTCAAGGGTAATTTCTTCTAGGTTCATGCTTTTTAAAAGATTACACAGAAAAATGTCTGTAAAGGAACCTTTCTTTTTAATAAGCACCACTTAACATCTCTGTGGTATCCGAGTATGTAACTGTATCTTCTGAATAAAGTAACTTACACTACCTTACAGGAGAACACATGACTCCTCCAACACACACACAGATTACTCAGATGCCTATAACACAATGTTAGTGGGCATCCTTTCACCAGTGATTGTCCATGCATACTTCATAGAACATGAACAATGAAGTTCTAAAGCAGAAAATTAATTGAGAGTTTTAACCAGAAATACTGAAGCAAAAGACTATTTACATTCACTCATTTTCAAAAAAAAGCCTCCATTTTGGTATTTTCAGATAAAGGTGTTTATCAAGGTCGAGATATTATTTAAAAACTAAGCTTCATTTCCCTGTGTACATTTTATAATCATTAGGTTTACTAAATCACACACATATGTCTTTTTCATGCCTATACAATATTCCTGCCACCATATGCCAACTATCCTATTTTGTGCCCCTCATTCCTCTCTCAGATGTAACTTCTCTGCACAAAATAAGCTGCAAGTGCTGATCTAGATGAATGGGAGACTGGTATCTCTGTGGTAGTAAACTGTACTTAGGAAAGGGTTAGTCTAGACACAGTTTACAAGTATGAAATGAAAAATTAAATGCAAGTTGTAATTCATGATTTTGAGTTTCACATTCTACCAAAGAGCATTTCAAAACACTTACAGCCAGAATAATCTTTGCCAGCTTCAGGGAAAGTGGATCTGAGTCAATGTCTACAAGTTCATATAATGTCTTCAGAAGCACATTTCTTCTTTTAAATCTTTTTCCAAGCATATGTCCTTCATCCAATGCTTGATAGAGCTTGGTACAAGCTAGACAAAGGTCTTCTATAGTGCCTTCTACTTGAAGGGTGTAGGAAGCGAGAGAAAAATAAAAAATAATTATCAGGGCCACTTTATCCAGAGCATCTCAATATATAAAGATACAGAACAAAATAAAGAACAGGTTGCACAACAACAAAAATAAGAATCCAAATAAATGTCTTCACATGATAACATGATCCCCAGAAATAATTTTATTCTGCTTTTTCAAAAAAAGGAGGCTCAAGCCAAGTAATCATTGAGCTAAAATAATACCTACAGCTAAAATGAAATTCACCTTTGATGCTTAATAATCAGATTGACCAAATGTCTACCAGAGAACTGTGTTTCTGAAAATATTCTTTAAACCACTCCACCAAACCTTAGATGTGAAAAAGGGATAGTTAAGGAGCACTTTTCTCCCCACTGTGTAACTTTATACATCAAACCTTGCTGGGATTAAAAAAAAGTGAATGCAAAAACTTGCTAGAACTCTTCAATGTAGAGGTGCAAGATATATTTGAGTGGACTGTTGTCCTACTGACAAAAAAGTGATCTACTTCCTCACCCAAGTCCCTGAGACTCTGTTTAAAATACACAGAAATAACACCTACCATAAATTATTACAAAAACTGCATCTCAACACAACAGAATCATGTACACGTTTACTTCACAGAGAAAAAAGTCTTGTCTATTTATAATATTCAACTGTGAGATTTTAAAAAAAATTTCTTACATTTGCTTTTGTCCCTAAGGTGACACTTACAAAGCCCCATGTAAATCCACACTGCCAGTATTAACTCTGCATTTACTCAGGGTATACTTCACAGCTTAAATAGAATCATATACAAGGAGGCAAAGCACTTGTGATGAAATATGTATGGCCAGGAAATTACAACAAAAAAATGTCTGAGGCCCCAAACCTGTAGGCATATTCAAGGACCAACCTCTCAGGCTGAGAAGTGCCTGGAAGCTCTCAATTTGCAATCATCACACTCAAGCAACAGCAATAACTATCCCATTTTTACTTCCATCATGACAGAAAATTTAACAAAATTTAGCATGATTCTAAATGCTCTGCTCCAGTAAGCTGTGAAACAGGAGTGGCAAGGAACCAAAACTGAAAGGTCTTACATTCTATTTCTTCAAAAATAACAACAACAAAAATTATTCATCACTCTTCTCATGGGGCATTTTGAAGCTTAACCTCCTGAGTACTGGAATGTAAAAAAATAAATTATTTGTTCCTCTAGAAAAAGAGACTTTGGGGTTTTACTAGTTTTTGTCATTTTACAAACAACTCAAGCTCATCATATTAAGAAGATTTTAGACAATAAATAAGTTCCAGGTTAACTTCAGATTTTTTTTGAAAGGAAAGGTTTCTACAAATATTTTTGCATGAGAAAAGTGAAGAAAAGGGTTTCTCTATTAATATATGAAAAACTAAATGCAACCTAAGTTCACATGCAGGAAATTAGCTAAAAGGTACGAAGCAAATAACTGCACATGAAATTAAAAAAGATTAAATTACCAACAGACACGTCCAAAACATTTAAATTATGGAATTCTAATTTTCATTTTTGTAAGAATTGTGCAGTAAATAGCCAAAAGAAAGCAATATATCACACAGTTGCAAGAGGCAATGATGCAATTCAGTTACAATTTCTGATAATATTCAGGAAGTAGCAAAACTCAGGTTTTAAGGCTTCTGTAGTATTACATTCAATAACTGGTGAGAAAGTATCATTAGATAATGTCATCTATTATTAGAAAAACTAAGCCATAATCAAGTTTTTAAAAAAGCTAAAAAAACCCCAATACACTAACCAAATCAAGTAAAGACTGAGGAAAAGGGACATGAAAACTGATTTTCCTTAGCTACATTCATGACAAGGGAAAGACATGGTTAGATTTTACCTCTAAATTTTATTTTGCTTATGAATAAAGAACATCTCACTATGCAAAACCATAACTCAGTGGCTGATATTTGACAGTCTTGGCATTAAGCAAGGAAAATGTGAAGTTACATAGCTGTTTTCAAATTTCCTGATCGCTGTTTTTCTACATATCAGTGATAGATGTGGGAATGAGAATCCTGTCTTTTTAAAATAATTACATATATTGGGAATCATTTAGCACTGTACAGGTGTTTCATACTCATCAACATCCGCAGAACTATGCAAAAAAAAGTTCTAATCTATTGCAAACACTGCTAAAGATACTGTAAAACAGAACTACTTGGAAAAACAAATCTACTTTCTATATTTCCACCATTCAAATAAACATAGTGTCTACAGAAGGCAAGTGAACAAATTTTTCAATGAAAAATCGATTTCAGAGTTTAATCTTTCAAGCTATACCTAATTTACTCAATTTTGCTTCAGTATTCTGAGTTATTACATACTTTTCTGACACATCTATCACTTTAAGTGAATGGAAATTTTCATTAAGATTTCCTAATTTTCTAAAATGAATTGAAACCTTCAATACAGTCTGTGGTTAAGGCAGTGAATCTGTGCAGAATTTCATTCTTAAAATTATTAGCTCAGCACTGACTGCTAAGCTGGCAGAGTTATGTTGTCTAAAATAAGGTAATTTAATCACACAAGGTAAGATCTTCTCTAAACCTGTTTTGGGGTTTTTTTACAGAATCACAGAACGACTAAGGTTAGAAATGACCTCTGAATGTCATCAGGTACAACCCCTGTGCTCAGGCAGGGCCACTTAAGACTGCTCAGGCCAGTTTTACACTGTGAAGTCAATGAACAAATAAAAGCATAAGAGGCCACATATGCCAATTACTGTTATTATTTCATAGTAAACACAAATGAGTCTCATGCTTCCTGCAAGAAACAGTCCAGAAAACACACCCTTTCAGAACAGTGGTACCCACTTTCTTCCAGGTCACGCAGAATTGGTAGAATCCTTGTATGCCAAAAGAAATCTTCCTCTTCACATTCATCCATTCTTGTTTCATCCTCTAGGCCTTCAAAATACATTCAAAAGAAAAAAGCACACATTCAGTGAAGGTTTCACTTTCTACAATAGTAAATAGCTACAAGTACTTCACTCATTAGTCAGAAAAAAATCTAAAAATGTCACATTTTGCTATATTCTGGGTTATTCTACGAATTCAAGCTTTTCTTTTTATTTACATGTTCTCAAAAACAGAGGTTTCAAACAAAACTAGACGGATAAGTGGTTTGATATGTAAAGTTGTACTGTAAAGCTTTTTTTTGCTGACATTAATGTTTCATTTGATCGTTGAATTGGAAGGTAATGACTACTTAATCATCAAAGTGCCCTACTATTTTTCAGCTCTGCATTCACGTGACAGATTGTTCTTTGTTAAAAAAAACCCATACTACAGACAATTCCCTAGGATTGTAGAATTTTACCTAGTACACATGCATGATATTACACTAAGCTTGATTAACTGACTGGTCAGTTAGGGAAAAGTCCTGTTAGTTATTACATCCTGATAGCAATTCTAACTACTTCATGCAATTGGTTTTAAGAAATTCATGACTAAACTTTTATAAAAAGCATGTTTCTCCCTTATTCTTCATTGCATTCAGCAATATTTATTGCTGAATTTATTGCATTCACAGCAACCTGTGAAATGAACAGTAAACTACAGATATGTGAAAGATATTTTGCCTCCAATAAACGTGTCAGAAATCTTGAAGGCAACTAACTCCCAGTGCTCTTGGCCACCCTCAGCCAAATCCCGGGAACTGAGAAAAAGCTACTCCTCACTATCAGAAACTTTGTCCATTTCACAAAGAGATTTTTTAAAGAATATTTAAGCTTTTTTAATACTTGGCTTCAGAAAGAAAATACAAAAAAGATTCTATCAGCAGACATCAAGTCAAAAATTGGTAGACCAAAAAATCAATGGACTAGAATTCTTCTGGAAACAAGACTGGGAGCATGGATCTGTTTTCAGACTGAACAACGAAGTTGGTGAAAACACAGTTTATTTAAAAATGGAATCCAGGATTCACTTTCTTTTGGATGCAGTATCACTGGGAATTATTCTGACTTGCTGAACATCCTTTACACCTTCACCCAGTATTTAGTGAAGTGACAAAATTCTGGCCTTGACCATTGTGCCACTACAGATGGAGAGCCAGAGTTTCTGCAAAATTTGAGATGTAAAGGATGTAACAGTTGCTTACAAGGTGCATGTAGGCACATGTTTGGAGTTCAAGATGGGTTAAGCTCTTTATCTTGCAGGCAAGGGAAGTTGTTATAAAGACAGGGTGTGGTTTATTGTGTTGTGTTTGTTTTGAGTTTTCTTTAATAGGGAAATAAAAGTCACACAACTCCACTAAGTAACATGAAGAAAGCCATTTAAACTGGAATAGATACATTTCTTTAAGTGACACATTTGTCTGACAATGTCTCTTGTTCATTACTAGCCCTTGCATTGAAAGGACAATGTAAATTCTTAGCATAAACATTAACGAGCATAAAAAATACTATACTATCTGAGAACACCAATAATAAGAGGTTTGCATCATGAGAACAGTATCTCAGACCTTAAAACAGTGACTGTCTGCTGGCATTACTTGGAACAGTAAAACAATTTAAAACTTCCTATTTTAAAAGCTTGCTCTTTAGAAAATAAACCAGACTTATTTTCTGGTGTATATTAACTGTCTACCTACATTTTACACACAATGAATCTATCAAATATACCAATTTCAAAAGATTACAAAAAAATGCTGCTATTTCGTAAGTAATACACTATATTTGTTATTACAGTAACTATGTATTGTTGGTGCTTGCATATATATATAAGTTCATGTTGTTGTTTTTGTTGTTGTTGTTATTATTATTATTATTATTATTTTGCAATCCATTTTTATTTTCTGGATCAAATGAGTTGATAATCTTTTTTAAATTGATGAGTAGCTTAATTAATAAAATACCATGCAGTGCTTGCAATGAAGTGAAAGTTCTGCTCTGGATAATGTAAAAGTACAGCTGAAATGAGAACACTAGAAGAGTTTGCACTGCTCCTTCCTGCCACAAAACCCACATATTGACTCAATTATTTCTTTTATTTCCGATCTGTAGCTACCTCTCTTAAACTGAAAGATGGCACTGACTTTTTAACTACACATACACTTAACTTCATTAGGCAAGAAATAGAAAACTTCAGGTATGCATTTGCACATTGAGCCAAACTTCTCACTTAAAAAAATTACCAAAGCCATTTATTTTCAGTTCAGAATGAAAAGAACAGATTTTTTATACTACTCTGCTTCACTTGTCTCATACTCATCAGAAGAATACAGCAAACTGAAAGTCATAATTGCATAATTTTGTTTTAAAAGTACCTCTTATACCTAAGTCAAAAAGAAGATAATCAGCTTTTACTGAACAGCATTAGTCCTAGCAGTAAGAATGACCAGAAAATACATTACTATAAAGAAAAGCAACATTACTAAATTGTATGTGTCTCAGTCCTGGGAGATTTTTTTTAAGCTGTTGATGGAAAGTTAGGGTACCAGCTATATTTAATATATTGCAGAAGCTGTCCTGAACTTTCTAATAGAGTGGATCACAATTCAACAGAAAAGATACTCAAGCAAAAGAATGCAGCAAGTTTAAGTTGGTTGTCTCAGTTTTTCATAGGTCTTAACCACTGCTTTGCATTCTGGTCAAAAAAAAAAAATCACTAATCAGTCTACATTTATTGGTTGCTGTTTTTAGCATGTAAATACAAGAGCCTTAGCAACACCGAGCTTTCAAAAGCTGAGTACTGCCTGACTTATAATGTTTAGCCTTTTCACTGAACACTGAGTGGCCACAAATAGATCAGTATTAAAACAGTCTACCTCCTCTCTAAAATGTCAAAGCATAAAGACAATTCATATCAGAAAATAGAAATAATTTGTAAATGAACACTCCACCCAGAATCCCATAGTAGAGAAGAAATGGAGAATTCCTACTGCTATTCTACTCTTTACTGTGGGATTAAAGATGAAGCATGTACAAACTAAGGAAGCTACAAAATGTTAAGAAAAGCAGATATAAAAAGAAACAATCCTAAAAAAATACTTTATATTTTCAATAACACCAATAAAATAGCACAAAGAAATTAAAAGGCTTATAAGTATACTAACTCCCATGACAAGGTAAAGAAATGCTCTCTGCTCCTCATAAGAAAATGAAAGCAGAGCACATTACAGCCTTTGCTAGAATGATCTGGAATCTCAGTTCTAGAAAAATAGTAATAAAGCATAATAATAGCACACTAGAAACTTCAGGTTTCCATACCAGACTGTCAAATATGCACCTGCAACGTATGAAAGGTCCCAGCTATGAGGAAATACTAAAATCTCCTATATAAAATTAGCGAAATGTATCCCTAAACAGCAATCCAAAATCTGTATCTTCAAATAATACAAGCTAGCATAATTGTATTCATTTCTGTGCAACTGTGACAGAGTACAGAAAGTGATGGGCAAATAAGGTGTTAATGGATTGGCAAATTCTTAAGTCTAGATATGGGAAAAGTAAGAGAGAAAATACCAACATATTTTTAGAGTGAAGATCTCTTGAATATTGTTTCTCTTTACTACGAACAGTAAAAAAACCCAATATATCTAGAAAACCTAAAATATTGTTCAGTGAATAATAAAGAACATATCATCAAAACACAAAAATTAGATTATTTCTATTTGACTGCATTTCATAGTTTTTGAATGGAGATTGAAATTCCTTGTACCTGTTACTCTTCTTTTCCAGTCTGGACTCCTTGGCTGTGATGATTTTTTGCCAGGCTCTCTCATCTGGTCACTAGAAGATACAATATGGACACACAAAAGTATTACCAGAAGACAGTGTTCAAAATGTTTGTTCTTTCACGTGCATTGAGTTGTGCATATTAATAACTAATTGGAAAAGATGATGTTATTTTACTAAGTTAGTAAGTTAGCTGCTCCTTAAAAGCTACATGTAAACACAACCTCCTCCCACATACATTACAGAAAGCTCCGTCAGAAATACTGACATATTCACACCACAAGAGGTCACCATTATGGAACACAAAACCTAAAGCATTTCTGCTTGCTCAATAAAACTGAAAGATGAACCAAACTAAATACAGAAAGAGACAATTTCTATTTTACCATCTGTTTCATTAAATGAATATAAACTCAACTAGGTTAAACTGTAAGTTGATCCATTCACAACGACAGTATTTTTTTCTGACAGGATTAACACTTTCAAAACATTTAATGAGAAGACCTTTCAAAGAAATAAACACCCGAATAACCTTTAAAATATGTATTAGAATTTCTGGGTCTGCAAGCGAACTATTGCTAACTGAGTAGTGGTCACTAGTTCTGTTAGCACAAGAAACAGGTATGTTGCCATTTCTGTTGTTTTACAAAGTAATGCCATAATTCCTGCTGATTTTATGTCAGTCTTTCTTTGGACAGAGGAAACTACTACATACATCTAAAATAGATTTATTGATTTATTCTGTTTGCCTAGCTACACTCAAGCAACACTGATCTAAAAGAAATACACAAGATGTAGACTCTCTGCTATCAAACTGGAATCTTTCCTCCTGTACTAAGAAAAGTCTTAAATCTGTGTTTTCTATTCTCAGTGTATGCTTAATTTAACACTTCTTATTCCATTTAAAGTTTAAGTACCAGTACAACCTAATCTCTGGAATTCTCTTCTGAAGATGACAGTAGTGTGTTAGCAATATTATTTCAATTTTTTTTTAACCAGTTAATTTAGTTACTCAAAGGCTTAAAGCAAAACTGTTGTTTAAGTAGTTTGCTGGATTGGTGCCTAAATCCTGTCTGTCAGTCCAGACAGAAGATGTAAGTCATCCTATCAACAGTTGGAGACAGAATAAAAGACAAAGCTTTTGCAAGATCAGTTCCCTACAAAATGGACTGGATCGCTCACTATGATCAGTCAAAAAATTCCCAAGCAATCACAATACAGAGGAACAGTTGCTTCATTATGGCTAACAGTGAATAATGCTTTATTTTTACAGCATGAGGATTTTAAGTGCTCCAAAATCCAAATGCTTACACAAATTACCTTGAAATTATTTCAGCTCATATATAGCAATTTCTACTCCTCTCGGGAAGAAATACTTTACAAAGAAAAAAAGACAAGTTGCTTGCATCTCTAAAATTGTCTGACATCTCTAAGAAAGAGAAACACATGTTACAGACAGTTCAGTGTATTGTCAGAAATACACATTTGGCTCCATTTCTGTCAATGCCCTGTCCTACAAACTTTAGAAGTTTCAGAAATGTTTCTACAAGTTTCAGCTATCCCTGAAATCAAGACTACAACTTGAAAGGACACTGGATAAGCAAGAGAACAACTTCAGCCACCTTATACCAACATAGCTGTATTCAGAAACCAGTACCTTCAGATTTGTTTGTAGGTATGATGATCCTACATGCCTATGTGAATATGGATGTCTGAATTCACTTTCCTCTGAAAAAGTTTTGTAACTATATCCTGTCTGTGCATCTTCCCTGAAAATGTAATTCCAGGATGAATCCAAGAAACCTCAACCAAGACAATCCTATGAGTTTTGTTGGAAGCAAAAGCAGATAAATATTAAAAGCCACTGAGGCAAAGGATGAGTTAATGTACCAGACAGAAATACCATAAGTGAGACAGAGAGTAAGACCATGTCAGTTGTGCACAAAAAGAAGTTGAGTTGGAATCTACTGTTTTTTAAACACCAGTATCAACCAGTTTAGAGACTTAGATGAGTAGGAAAGCAGATTGTTCTGTGACTACCAGCAGTACAACAACCTGTACTTTTGAGAAACATCCTCATAAGTCACCCAAACTTCCATTATTTTCAGAAAATGAATACACTGAATACCTATATAAATGGGAATGACTGGTGGGCAGGCTTATATTTAGGGAATATGTACAATTTGGGAACTCTGTGAGAGATTATAAAATCCCTTTATGTATCTTTACCACTCTGCCAACTTCATTTTAGTTATACAGACTTTCGGTTCATTATCTTTACATTTTCATTTAGGACTGAAACTTAAAAAGAAGTATCTTATTAAGAACAATCCAGTTAAAATATAATCAACCTATTCTAGAAAATAAGTCACCTACTATTGAAGGGAACTGGCTTGTCAAGAGTGGTTGCCTTGGAAACAAAGTCAATTGGCAGAAATCTGATCGTCTGATAAGGGGCTCATCAAGAAATCAACTGACAGGCTCTGATGATTTACAGAAGAAAAATAACTTGGCAACTGGATCATTTTTATCTTTCTTATATAAAAGTAATCATAGTAGCTTCAATGAGAGCACTGCTTTCTTGAATGCACATGGAGTGTGAGGACTTCTAAAAGGAAAGTGAACCAGTACTGGAGTAGCGTGGTGTGGTGACCTTGGACAGCTGCCAGGTGTCCCATCACACCATTCTTTTCATTCCCCTCCTCAGCAGGACCAAGGGTAGAAACAAGATGGAGAAAAACTCATGGGTCAAGACAAAAACAGTTTAATAAAGCAAAAGTAAAGAAAAACGAAAGATTTACGCTCAACTTCCCACCAGCAGGCAATATCAAGCCATTACCAAGGAAGTAGGGCTTGAGTATGCACAGTGATTGCTCTGGAGGACAAGCCTCATAATAATAAATGCCCCCTAACTTCCTTCATCTTAGCTTTCATTGCTGAGCAGACACCGTACAGTATGGAATCCCTTTAGTCAGTCTAGTCCAGCTGTCCTGGTTATGTCCCCTCAAAAGACCTTGCCCACCTCGAGCCCACTAGTGACAGGCACGTGTTGGAGAGACAGTGCTGATGCTGTGGAGCGCTGCTCAGCAGCAGCCAAAATGCTGGTGTGTTATCAGCAACACCCTTCTAGCTACCAATGCAAAGCACAGCACTGGGAGGGCTGCTCCAGGGAAAATAAACTGTCTCAGCCAGACCAAATAACATGTTCAGTATTTTCCCCTGGGAAAGAATGGGTAATTAAGTGAAAGCTGCATTTATTCAGTAATTCTGTATGTTTAGACATTCACTTGCTTGTTCTTGCCATAAGCCTCTTGTTAATAGTAAATCTGTAAACTCTCACCCTTCCATGGTATTCCAGGGAAAACTACATTTTTACAAACTATATCCTAGAGGCAAAGAATTGAACTAGCAATCTCCAAAGAAACTGCACACAACAGCAAGGTCTGAATCACAAATGTGAAAGTAAGATCCCAATGAAGAAACAGTGCTTGGGCTCCTTCCTTATACTGTACCTTAAATTTCTGAGAATCTGGCTACCTCTTTACCTGCCAAACAGAGTCTGGCAATGGACCTGAAATTTGGCTCATACTGTCCCACAGATTTAGACCCTTAGCATCACCCCTGCTACAGTGTTGGCCCAAGAAAGGTGTTATTTTCCTTGACAAATGCCTGGACACAGGGCATAGATAAGGAGGGGTAGGGACATTCCCAGACACTACCTTGTATGTGGGTATTAAAAATGGAAGGAATTAAAAATAGTTTAATTGTATTAACATAACCTATGACACTGCAGATAGCCACCAAGCCAGAGATTTATTCATTTGTTTCATTTTTATTAATTATTAGTAGAGATGTATCCCTGGTACCCCTGATTTTTAATTACCAGTTAAGAGGGACATATGGCCTAATACGAACAAGTTAATGCTTCTCTACAGAATTGCATCTATCAAGCACCTGTGGTAGCAAAGCTTAACTAGAACAAAAGGAGAACATAACCATCTTTTCTGAATGGTCCAGCTCCAAGGCATTCCCTGTTGACAATACCTTCTTCTCATGGTAAGGTTCTTGTAACATCTTACATATCCTTACAGCTTTGGGAGGCAAAACTAGATAACATAAAGTGGGAGAAGAACAGAGAAGCACAGTGACTGAGATAGTGTAATAAAGAATGAAGATTATAAAGGTTAGTTGTCAAAGAGAAGAGTAGGAGTAAAGGGGAATGAGAAAAAGATGAGGGCAGTGGGGATGGAAAATGTATAGTATCTCCTTCTGCAAGACCCAAGGCCTCACAAAACTTTGCTTATCCAGACATTATGAGCCTCTCCTTTTGCAGCCACATAAATTGGTTCTATGGACTCTCTCCTAAAGCAGAGACAGGAACTGGGACTATCCCATGTAAACCAGAATCTGAATAGATTGTTTAAAATGCAGAGAGCTACTAACACACAGACGGTGCATAGCATGCCCTGAGTAAATGCTGTAAGGAAGCCATGGACTGTAGACACGATCTGATGTCTGGAAACAAGTTTTTTTTCCATTTTTAAACATGCCCTTTTTATTAAGCCAAAGAACTCTAGTTATGAGCACACGATTTCTACACATCTATAACTGCAAAGCCCTTTCTATATCTATAGAACTACAATTCTTATCTTAGATTTGCTTCTGAGGAAGTAACTTGAAGTTCCAGATAGCTTAACCTTAGAGGCCTTTTATTTTTGGTCTTTATTTTGATAAAGTGAACAAAACCTTTTTCTTCCATTTTCCCCTCATAGTCATTCAATTTCTCTTCAATGTATTTTCCTTCATTGCATCCCCTTCAGCTCCCACAGGATTCCTTTTTCTAGTTTATTTAAAACCCAAAAATGTGACTGAAATTTTTATATGTTTTATTTTGCATCCTTGATACATCAATGTTTTCAGGTCTTCAGAAGTCTAGGAGAGCAATTTCTAACTTTTCTCAAAGCTCTAAATACAGTCTAGGCACTGCAGTAGATGCAGACTGTTTATACATAAATACAAGCACTGAACATCTGATTTTACCAACATACGTTGTGTGCATTGGAAAGCCAGACATGGTGTATCTACATCCAAAAATCAAGACATTTCACTAAGCGTTAGGAAGAACAGATTTCTAGCAATGCTAAGCAGATCCTGGAGGCCAGTTCAGGCAAGCCAGATGCATCAAATGACTCCTAGGCACAAAGGTGTTCTTTCAGACTAGATCAGAGTTTAGTCCCCTTGATTATGGATAATCCTTAAACAGATAGGCCATTTAGAATGTTCTTTGAGATTTTACTCACCTGTATATTCAGGTGACTACACATCTACACTGTAATCTGGGTTTATTTTTATTGCTAGCACTATCCAGGAAGCTATGCCTTATAATGATAAGGATCATTTGCCTATTTAAGCAGCTGAGCGCTTTTCTTTCAACTTAGGATTCACAAATTCTATACAGACTACAAAGGGAAAAGCTTCAAGGAGCTGTTGTGAAAGTATATACAACCAATAAATCCTCAAAAAGAACTGTCACAGGTAAATAGTTTTTCCTGTTTTGAGTGCCTGCCATGGGGGAGAAGAAAGAGCTCTTGTCACACAATCAGTGATGGTGTCACAATGCACACTCCCTCCAGGTATTGAAAGACATTGATAAGAACCCCTGCCAAGCCTTCTCTTCTGCACGCTAAACAGTTCCAGCTGTCTCAGCCTTTCCTCACACAAAGGATTCCTTCACATCTTAGTAGCTGGATTCCCTCCAGCCATTTCATATCTCTATTGCATTAGGGAGCCTGGAGCTGGTCCCAGCAGCCCAGGTGTAGTGGAGGTTTTCAAGATGCAAATGAACCAGGTGCTAGATAAACTCATCCAGGCTCTCTTTCCCACACAAGATTGGGCCACACAATCTTTTGAGGTCTCTCCCATCCTAAGCTGTTCTATGAATTTGGTGTACATCAGGACCTCCAGGTCTTTTTCTGCAAAGCTGCCTCCCTTCTGGATTGCCCCAGTATACAATGGTGCCCAGGGCTATTCCTGCCCAGATGCAGGACTTCGCATTAGTCTTTGTTAAATTGCATCATGTTCCTGTCAAACCATTTCTCCAGCCTGCTGAGGCTCCTCTGGACAACCCTCTGGTGTATCAGCCAATGGGTTGCTTATCTCCTGACTGCCAGTTACCACTTTTTCTAAATTATTCAGAACTGTGGTGTCATGAACAGCCCATCAGATCTCTTGGCAGGAGCACTGTGGAGCACTGTGCAAAGATATGCAGGGCTCTAGACCAAGTTTTTCAGGGCACAGCCAAACTCAACAGCTTTGTCTCAAAAAGAACAACAGCGGCTCCAGGGAAAGTTAAAGGAGCTAATGGTGAACCTGGGAATTGGGCACTAAGGACAATGGAGCAAGCCCTGGGTCAGCATCAGCAGCAAGGGACTAAGTGGTGCAAGGGCCCCAAGGCAAAGAAGGGGAGTCAGATGCGGAGCTGCATTGAGAGAAACTGCAGTTGATCTCCTAGAGTAGGTTCATTTACATAATGCTTAGGAGCCACTGCTTCAGAACACAAACCCTGGGTATCATGATTCCTCTACTTTGTTTCGTGATCAAGAAACAAGAGTTCTAACTCTAAACCAAAATTACTGATGTTAACAACAGGACATTGCTCTGTAGACTTTGAAAGGAAGTATAAACAACATCTCAGTATTTTTGCCAAAGCAGCTAGTAGGAAATGTTTTTAGCTTTTGGCAAAATGAGAAAAATTAGTATTTTGTTTTGTCATTTACTCTCACAGAAATTAATTTTTCCACATACCAATTAACATTTGCATTTCTCATTAATCCCTTTATTCCAATTTCATTATACTATCCAGTCCTTTAATGTTACCAGAAGGACATCAGAATTAGCTTTTGGTATTGTCTTTCATTAGTTGAATAGTAGGGAATATGTTTTTGTGGCTTTTATTACAAACCAACTGATTTCTTCCTCACCCATAACTTAGCACTTGAAAAGCAGCCTATCCTTTTAGACAAAGAATTGACCTTCCCTGAGCCACTTAAGAGAATCTGTTCCTACTTTGCTCAGCTACCCCAGAATCTTTCATTCTGTGATGTCATCTGAGGGACAAACAGACAGATAAAACAAAATCTGGAAACAAGCCTCAAAGAAAAAAAAACCTCTAGTATAACAACTCAATTTATAACTACTATTTTCCTTTTCAGAAAAACAATGGAGACAAAATTACTTGCAGACAGCTAAAAGAGATCTAGAATAAATTAAGTCAATTACACAAAAATTGAGTCAGTTTAATGCCTCAGCCACAAAACTTCTCAAAAGCATGAAAATAATTGAAAAACTGGTAATATAGATGTCCTGAAAAATATTTCAGGAACTGTAGAGGACTATAAGGAACACCATAAGAAGAGAAAAAAAACAAAGGGAGTGAAAACTATAATCAAGTGTATAACTGATACCACTGATATGAGAAAAGATAACTAGTACAAAGACAACATCATTTGCAAAGATATTGACAAATAGACCAACTACACTCTGAGTCATCCCACAGATGAGTAAATAACAATTCTACTATAAACACAATCATGGGAATAACTCATTCCTTATGACAACTCCAGCAATAAAAAAATAGAGCATTTCTTATTTACACAGGCTGTTGAAAAAGAACCTCATGCACATGTTAAACAGTATGACTTAAAAGAATAATCAAGGTTGATGAAAAACCTCTATCCTTATGCTTTTTATTCTTCACAGTGTTTGCATGTTCTGTCTTATACTGAAAATATTAACAGTATCTATTTGTGACAGGGTATCTTTAGGCAACCAGACAACTGACCATCTAATTCTAACCATAAAAATACCTAAAACACTAGCCTAAATATATTTGAGTCTGAAAACCACACCATCATCATCTTCCTAACTTGAATCTTGCATAAGAATTGCATTTCTGAACAGAAAATAAATTTAAATCCATTACTACAGGTCTACCTGGACTGAATTAGCATTCCTACTTCACCCTTTGCATGGCACACTTACCGATTCCAGAATTACAGTTCAATTGGTAATAAGAACTCTCAAGACCTAGATCTCTCAGATTTGGAGACCAATGACATTAGCCTGAAACTAAGTACTAGAGTGGAAAGACTTTCTGGAGTACAGGGTAAAAATGAGCCTAAACTCCACTATCTACTTCATAAGCTAAGAGATCAGAGATAACAGTTACCTCTTACCCTTTTCTTTAGAAGTCTGTAACAAGTTCTGAAAAAAAATAATTCTTCCCTGTGTTCTCTCAGTATCCCTTAACCCTATACCAAACCAGGCACCTTCTTGAAAGGATAGGTGTCACAATCTGGAAAACACTGTAGAAAGCTCTACCTGTGAAGGATTTCCCACCACTCAAGTGTTTCTTTCTTAAAGTAGTGGTCCAAATAGCCAGTGGAACTGAGGCAGAAATAGATAAAGATTAGTTGGGAGTAGATTAATTTCCTGTTTCCCTGTCCTTATGAGAACTCCAGAGGTTGCCAATATACATAATTAAAAAAAAAAAAAAAGAGAGAGAAAAATACTGAGAAAGTCTGAAAAATCAGTTACACCATACAACAAACCAATATCCACACCATATCATTAATTTTGAAAGATCATCCAGAGCGAAACAGAATGGGTGTTTCCCTCAGGAAAAGAATCTCTCTCCTCTGTGGGAATCCTTTTCTTGAAAGAGAAAAGGAATGTTTATCTTGAGCACAGATGTGAAGGTAGTTTAAGCAACAAGAGAGAAGCGATTTCCAGTGGTCCCCTCCAACAATACCCTATTCTATGAATATATGATTCACTTTATCATTTAATCCCCCGCTTTTATCATTTTCTATTGAAAGATTCCAAAACTCTAAAAAAGCATAAGAAAGAGAAACTGCTCTCGTGGAGGAAGAATGTATCTCAAGGATACTGTAAAACAGACATTTAATAGAGACCAACGGTGAGAGAAAACAGGGCACAGTATTCCTTCTTTACAGCACCTGCTTAATACTTTTGTAGCTCTTTATAAAACTCACTTATTAAAAAAAGAACAGGTTGCTTTGGAAATGACCTGTTTGCCTCTAAACTCTTCCTCACTGAAGGCACCTCTGCTTTTAGGGGAGTCCTGAAATGACATCTAAGCTTTCAGAATATTGAAAAATTGGAAATTGGAATAGGTAAAAGTAAGCACCATCTTTTCTCACCAGGGAAACTTGCTCTTCATCAGCAAATCTGCCATCACTGTTGACACTTCTGTTGAAACGCATGAATGTAGAAAACCTTTCAGAAGGTTCACTTCTATAGCAATCACAATAGATGGCAAGGCACAGTGGTAGGAGGAAGATGTAAACAAAATTGAGCTTATGACTACCAGAAATTGTTCCTAGCTTTCCTGAGGCAACATGTCAATACATTCACTCTGCTTCAATTAATATACCTATTCTACTACAACTAGATTGAAATTCTGTTTTACAAATAACAAACAAAATGGCAAATAACTTTTCCCCTCAAAAGGTCCTTTCCTCTTTTTCCCCCCCAGTACCTTTATAAGGCAGTAGTGATTTCATTAGCACTGTTCATTCTTTTCTTCAGTCTTTGGAACAACAAAAGAATGTGAGATAGAAAATTATCAAGTCTCCAGCTGGAATAGAATATCTCCCTTCTGTTCTCTTTAAAATAAATATAACAGCATTTATGGCAAGAATCTGCCATGCTATTTTGCCATGCTCTACTGTTTCCTCATTAGTAGAAAAATGGAGAGTTATTCCATTAAGAGAGTTATTTCAGTACATGTACAGGAAGTGTAGGGAAAGGAGAGTGGAAGTCCCGCATACCTTCTCCTATGTGAAGTGTACTATTTCTACAATCCTCTTGCTTAATTACTGCAAGGATTTTAAATCACTGCAATACAGAACTGAGGTTGACACATGCTTCATATAGAGAATGACAGGACTCTAGGTAATAAAAGATTTCACATTCCTTTAAGCTTTCATCCTATTACTTCTGAATGCAATGTAATTTAAATAGAAAATACCTTGTAACACCATACAAGATGCCTCAAGTATTTATGACACAGAACCAGATGCAATCAAACCTTAAAATCATCTAGAACCTGTAAACAGTGTTCTACTGAGAAAGCCTGCCAAATCTCTCAATGCAATGACCCCTCTATGGTTCTGGAGCCCTTTACACACAACTATCATGAAGACCAAACTAAACAAACTATATGGAAGGCTAGGTTTGTGGTACCTTTCAACTGCCTTGTCAGATGAAGAATGACATCTCTGAACTCATACAGGCACACAGAACAAGGTCTACCTGACTTGTGCAGTACCATACACAAACACTGGACCAATGTGCTCATTGGTGGAAGTCTTAGCAAGGAGTCAGAACGTATGAGAGCAGCTGAGATTATCCACGGCCATTCCATCACATGATGGCATGAACTGCTTGGGCTGATATAGCTGAGAGACCTTTGTCTGTGGCTAAAGGGAAAGCATTTTGTATTGTTCTTGTGCATCTTGCAGCACTGCAGAGATGTGTGGTACTCTAAGATATATGAGCACCTAAACAGTGTTGGGAAGCTTCTTTTAGGCAGCATTGGCAAAAACCACCTCTGACTCGAGTACCCAGAAAGCATCCACAACTGACATGAGAGGTAAAAATGGGCCATTCAAAAACACAGATCTTGCATTCAACACAGAAAGATGGAAGCATGTCATAGTCCCCTTTCATTTTGGAGAAAAGTAGCCAGAATATTGGATAGCAATTTTTTGTATTACCTCAAGGCCAGTAATTTGAGATCTAATTTAACCGATATATGAGACTGGTGATTGCAAAAAGCACCAGTAACAAAAATGAAAAATCAAAAACTTGCAGAGCTCTCATTCTTATAAAGAGAAGTGTACAATTCTGAACAGACAGGAAGCATGTCTAATGGGTTAGCTGTTCAATTATACATGCAAGTTTTAAAATTATGACTGAGAAGGAAGGCCATTCTTTTCAATTAGCAAAAGTATTAACCGACCCTTTCCTATTAGAGGCACTTGGACACCATCAACTAAAACAGCAACCTAAACTGAAAGCAGAACTGAAAACAGCAGGATGCATGTTCCACAAAAGGAACTACCCATTTCCACTGCAACACTGAAGTACTTCACACCACACCTTTATTAAATAAAATTCAAAATACAGTAATTTATGTAGTACGATAATCCAAATAGTCTTTATCTAAGAAGTTATTAGATCAGTGATTTTAAAGGGAGAAAATTATATTGCAGTGAAGTATTCTCCTTGGTGCTTTACTTTCCTTTTTTTCACCTACATTTTTTATCTCTGCTCTTATTTTCTCATTCTTCCTTCCTCCACACTCATGGAGTTTTTTCTTTGCTAAAACAAGTCTTCACTCTTTCAGAATCTTCCTTTTTTTAAAATTCTGCTTACAGTTTAATACAAAAGACTGCTATGATAGTTCTGTTCTGTATCATTTACTGTAACAGCCTCAATGGACAATATTCCCTAACCTATTAAGTGCTATCATCTAGTTAGTAAATGAAAGGCATTTAATTTTATAAATTTGAGAATATAACCTTTAATATCAAAGGTGCTTAAGAATATCCAAGGAAATAGCTTTTCCCTAAGCATACAAACATGCTAGAAAGAAGATACCTACTGGCAAATACACATTTTTGAGAGTGAACAAGTTTTATAAGGATGTGCTTTGAAAATAAAATGTTTATCATTCTTTGTTGTTGAGATTGCCAGATATGTCAATGTTATTATTACAAAACAGTTGTTCATCTGACTACTAATGCAGCAACTGATACACCAACTATACATACTGCCATTGGATTATTCCTCCCTGTGCATGAATTCACGTCTGAATCAAAAGAAAAATAAATTACATTATTATGAATTAAAGAATGGATATGATATTCCAGGTTCAGTAAAAACAGATTGCAGGCACGTGAGTCTCTTACACCTATTCGGTCATGCAAAAAAACAAAAAAAAGAACTAAAAGTTCAAAGTCACAAAAAATTCTGCTTCTATTGCCAATGAGTTTAAGCCTGGTTTTGGTGTATGATCACATACCAGAACTGAATGCATGGGTCTGCTCACCTGCCAAGCTAAGTGAGGACGGTATGGCACCTTAAAACAACAGGAATAAACTACAAAACCAAACACATCAAATTTAAACTTGATCAAAATGTTAATGATCAAACAAAATAAAAGTTATTTCATATTGAACATATATCTACCAACAATTTTTTACAAATTAGTCTTTTGAATGTAGAAACTTCCTAAAAGAAATGTACATCTTTCTAATAATCTAAACACAGTTGCATCTTAAAGCATATGTAATGTTATCTTCAAATTCCATTAATTTAAAGCATTTTGATACTTGCACAATTGAGTATCTAGGAAGAAGGTTGTGTGGAAGATACACATTACCATACTTGACCAATGCTGACCTTTCTCCTTGCAGCTGAAGTGAAGATTTTCCTGGTGTCCCTTCCATGCAGTCTTTACTTCCTGAGCTGCTGATACGCTCATTACAAATTAATTGCCTACTCTCATCATTAAATGATGTGTACAACTTTTGTTCTGCTAAGCAGTTATTATTACTTCTGTCAAGATTATTCATCATCATAGTTGGTTCTTCAGAATCCAGCTTCACTTCATCTGAAATAGTCAAAGAGAACACATTTTGTTCAAGTGTTACTAATTACTGCTTGTCATGTTACATTATCAAAATTTGCTTGTATCAATTTAAAAGGTGAGAAAGCTTAAGACTATTAAGAGTAAGGTAGTCAATGTCTTCTTATGAACAGTATTTCTTACAGTCTTTTGGGGTTGTGTTTTAAAGTTTTAATGTTTCATCTTCTTTTTTATTTCCCTTTTACCAATAGGTAGATTGTACCTTGAGAAAAAAGTGATTGTATTTCAGGACCTGAATATTATGAAGGAACTCAGGAAAAAGACAGCTGTTAATCCTGTAGCTTTTATATACACACAGTAAGAACCTCCACAAAAAAAAACCCCTCACATAAACATTTGCATGATCCCAAAAGGGGAGAAAAGACCAAGGCAGGTTACAACTCCATTAGCTTCCCAAATTCTTCAATTAGTAACATCAAATTATTAGGCCTACACGAAGGGGTACATTATATAAAGATATAGAATATATTTATAGAATAAATACATAATAATGAAGTCAAGTTTAGTACTTTTTATGTAAGACTTATTTTGCAAAAAGGTAAAAAGTGAGATATTCAGTTTATCATGTAAAGGAACAATCCTGGACAATGTAAGAATTGTCATTATTATAAAGGAGTTTTCTGCAATGAAGACAGAGTCCCAGTACACTTCATTGTGAGCCAATATGCAGGAAGCCAAGATGCCATTCCCCATCTTCAAGAAAATTACTTTTAACCCCCCCTCATTTGATGATCTTTATTAAGTCTCCACAAATGAAACTCTTAACAACAAAGATGATGTAGCTGGAGGCCTGTCAAGATATATCATTCCTTTTTATTCCTCCTTTTATGCCCAATAATCCATCAGGGAATCTCCTTAGATGATGGCATCTCATTATCTCTTTAAGCATATCAGAATTTAATGTTAATTTTACTCACTGAAGACAACTTTCAGTAAAATGCCATTACTTGGAAACCTATAGGAAGAAGAGGCATCTGAGTAGCTTTCAATTCACTTTCAGCAGTGCAAGCCAGCAGCATTTTGGGAAACCACAGTTTCAAAACTGCCTTAAACCCATTTAAATACTTCCAAAAATCACACTGAAAGGACTCGCAGGTCCTTTAATGTATTAATAATTCATGTAATTACCAATATTAAAACCCATCATGCAGTTACTTTTTCAAGCAAATAATACATATCAAAACTTTCTCACTCTGATCCACAGGAACTGCTTCAGCAGAAAATAAATCTTCCAGAGAAGTTGTTCTAAATAAGCGCTTCCCAGCACTGCTGACTTTTCTAACCTCTGCAGCATCAGCAGGAGGAACATAAACAGAAGAAGCTTCATCTTTTTTTTCAGAAATTATTAGCATTTGTTTCTGTGACAAAAATAAGGAAGACCTTTAAACAAAAGCACAGATAATTTAATTTCCATTTAAGTAAAAATTAAAAAAAAAAAAGAAACCCACATTATTTCTAACAAAGGGCTAAGTTCAGAATAGAGCAGAAGTTACACTGGCTTGCTCATTAAGAAATTTTCATATCCTGAATCTAATGATACTATTCCACCGAACAAACCAGATGTCTATACCATTATCACCACAGAAAGCCATTTAAAAGCCAACATTCAGGGCTTTTGTGCAGAAAACAAAAAACTAGCTTGAATTACTCAGAATTATTTATTCCTCATAAATACTCATTTTATTACGTCTGCAGGAGGTTTATTTATCAAAGCAAATATTGTGCCAATGACTATTGCTAACAATTCTAGAGATACATCTATGCTTTGATTTGCTTTTGAGGATTAGAACAGTATTTCCAAAACACTCCAAATATGTTCACATCCTATGTACTACTTTCTACCACACTGAGACAAATCATGCAGATCCAGAAACGTGAAAGTCCTAGTTTTTATGTCAGTATCTTGCACCTTAGAGGATGTGAACAAGCCCCTGAATCTCTAGTACCAAGCAATTGTTGTGCCCTTGCCCTACATAAAAGCACTGACCTCTAAGATCAATACCGATTTCCTTAAAATAAAGAATCCACTAGAAAGTCTCCAGCCCACCCTTTAGAGCTCTCCACAGTATTAGCTGAAGAAGCCAACAGGTGAGACTGACTACCCACAGCCACCATGATTAACACAAGATCTTAATTTACAGTGTACTAACTTATATTCATTGATAAAGTAAAAGAAGCAGGTTTTGCATTGGTCAGTAGCTTTCTCTAATTTTTTTTCCCATTCTCACACACAAATTAAATGAAAATTTAACACCAGTTCTTAAATCCAAATGTAGATATACTTAATCTAAATAGAAGTATTGTCAGAATCTTTAAACTTGATTCATATAAATACAGTACCTTATCCAAATTACTGACGTATAAAATTTCTTGGATATTTCCCCTAATTTCCTAAAGAATACTTTCCTAAAGATTTACTAAAGGTTACTGTCTGGAAGAAGCAATGTATGCAGCAAGCACATTTAATTGCTAGCATGCTCTGTTATCTCAGGTACTAAACAAATGGTCGTGACTTAATCTTGTACTTGAAGACCAAATATTAAAAATCTGTGAAAGAGCAGACACACTTATAAATTGAAAACAATTCACAGCTTTCGCAGAGAAGAAAAGAGGTTCTTTAAGGACCTCTATCTTTTTTGAAATAAACTACAATTATAACATTTTATAGAAATGGAAGCCAAATAGAAAGCAACCACCTAGTCACCTTCAAGAAACACAGAATAGATGAGGTTGGAAGGGACCTCTGGCCCAAGCCCCATATTCAACTACAGCCACCTAAACTCAGCTGCCCAGGACTATGCCTAAGAAGCTTTTGAAGATCTCTGGGCAGCCTGTGTCAAGGCCCTGTCACCCCCACTGCAGGAAAACTGTCTCCTGTAGTTCAGAGGAAACCTTCTGTGTCCCAGTTTGTGCCCTCTGCCTCTGGTCCAGTCACTGAAAAGAGGCTGGCCCCATCCTCTTTGCACCTGCCTTTCAGGTATTTACAGCCATGGGTAAGATCCTCCCTGGTCTTCCCCAGGCTGAACATTCTCCTTTCTCCCTGTCTCTTCATCACCTTTGTGGCCATTCATCAGATTCTCTCCTGTAGCTCCATGTCTTTCTCATATTGTGGAGCCCAGAATTGGATACAGCACTCCAGGTGTGACCTTACCAGTGTCGAGTAGAGGGGAAGGATCATTTCTCTCAGACTGCTGGCAACACTCCTCCTGATGCAGCCCCAGATACCATCAGCCACTTTCTTAAGAGCAAGGGCACGTTGTTTGGCTCATGTTCATGCTCATGAACTTCATCTATTTTAGTAAACTTACACAAGAAAGCTGACTCAAGTATCCATCTTCTGATTCTTGTTAATGTCACTTTGAATCATAAAGAAATTCAGCAATATTTAAGTAGTTTAAATTATTTTCAGGCTTCTTTTGGGGAAAAAATGACTAAACTGACTTTATAAGTCTCAGACTAATGTTATAACAAGCCTCCATTTTTCCCCAGTGTCTTTAAACCATTTCTTCTCCTAACACTACCAAGACACATATTTTGGTATCAGGATTGCATGAGTTATTTCCAGAGTACTTACCAGTGGGGTTAGACGAACTCCCGAATGTGGTCTTGATGCAGATGAATCAGAACTGGATATACTAACAAAGAAATGAAACATAGTTAGAATAAAGCAGACCCAGAGTTTTGTGATCAGTTGCTTTTTTTAATTGCACGCTTCTTCCCTTTGTCAGTGAATATAGAGAAAGGGAAGAAAGGAAAAGTGACAAGAGCACTTCATGATAACAAAACTCCACCTAGAAATAAATCTGGGGTAGTATAAACTTTGTTTGAAAATGAGCTTTTCAAACTTCAGGACCTAGAATTTACATTTAAAATATCTCAGAAGGCTCTGAAAAAAGATCTAGCATGTAGGTTAGAGGAAACAAGCAAGCTTTCACATGTTCTACGAAAAAAGCTGAAGACTATCTCAATTAGAAGCATTCAATTGTCTAAAGAAAAGGTAAGTAACAGACTATTTTCTTATACTATTCTACACATAGAAAACTAGTGTAATGACTACCTCTGGTAGCTCTAATCCACAGGAACTTCCTGGACATGTAGATTAACACCAACAGTAAAGATCATTAGAAGGCAAAAGATGTGATTAGGAATACAGATTAACACAGGAAAAATATTCTTTGGAAGCATAATTACAGAATCAAATCTCTTGCTGCTAAAGGATATTTGGAAAAATCTAAAAGCAACAGTACCTAAAAACTGAAGGGGATCTATTTTGAGGACATCGTGAGGATTGAGACCCAAAAAGTTTCCATTGTTCATCTGTAGGTGTGAATGGTCTTTGAGTTTTTACTGTTCGTAGAGCATCTCTGGCTTCATTTACAATCTCAGAACTAGTCTTAGGCTTTGCCCCTGACAGCCAGTAGAATGATTCTGCTTTTCTTCTACTTTCAGTCTTTGAAGCTTGCATTCCTCCACTGCACAGGAAGAACACTGGAAAAGATATGTGAAAGGCACAAAGTATTATGCTAGTTTTAAATTACAAACTATTAATTCATCACTGGTTATGCTACCACAATATAATTTAAAAGGGTAAGTAAATCCTAGGCAGTGCTGAAATAATGGGCAATAAGGTACACTGATATTGCAATTCCTCTCTATTCCTCAGTTCTGTAGGAAAATACTCAAAACCAGAAAGCATCTGACATGGAGGATCTACCTTTTTTTTACAGGAGGCTAAAATATATCACTGTGCTTCGTGGGCCAGATGTGGTCCTCTACAATTCCATAGAAAATCTGTTTCTTGACACCTAATAACTTAGGAAACATCGCAGCCAAAACAGGAGTTCAATAATATGCTGTAAAGAGACAGGTTTTTCAAACTTAGGAAAAACCCGATATCTATTATCAACCTTACCAAGGGTAGCTTCCTAATATGTCAAAGAGGCATCATTATCAGTTATCAGCAATTGATAAGCAGAGACAAGGAAGAACATGCAATCCATTTTTTTCCTCTAAAAGAAACGACTTCCCAACCCACCCCCAAGCACATGCAAAGAAAAATAACACTACTGTAAGTTTTCAACCCAAACTTCCAATCAGTGTTCTGTCCTGCTGCTGTTCCTGGGAAATGCAGTGGGCAGTGACAGACGTGCTCCATCACCCCCTGGACCTACAACCCATCATGGTGCAGTTCTCTGTAGATATTATCCTTGTCATTTTACAGCAAACTCATCATGAGTCTTACACCATCCAAAATTCCTCTTCTGCTTTCAAACTTACCTAAAAACAAAAAAATATTTCTGCACTGTGACTCAGACCATCTGGTAACTTCTATTCTCTCACACAGTTTATGACAATGAACTGACAGTAGATCAGACACCATCATCTTGGTTATTTCTAAACTACAGAGTAAAACAAAATCTTATACCCTCAGTTTCTTAGTTCAGTTCTTCCTGTTCTGCAGTTTAACTTTCCCAACTCTTCTTTCTTTGAGAGCCTGCACATTCTAGCACAGCGTCTTTCATTGTTGCACACCCAACACGAAATTGGATGCTAAGGAGAAGTGCACCAACCTCTTTCACTAAATGATGCATAATTAAAAAAAACACAGGAACAGAACAGAAGCCTGAGACTATCAGTGTTTTCAATATTTCCAACTACCACTAATATATTACTTATCTTCACTGTGACTGAATTTTGTTCTCTATGCCCCTTACTCTTCCCTCTATTACAATGTGATTTAAAAAAAAGTAAGGAGTTCCACTGCAGCTGTCTATTTGGAAAAATTATAGTCAGTCCTCACTAAAAAAAGGAAGGTAGGACTATCATTCCTTACTCCCCCCTCTGCTGGGAGCCAGAATTTTGACCTTAAGTGGAAGGTCTGCTCTGTAGGCTTTATGTCTGATACAGTTGGAAATGGACCTGTGCAGGGCCGGGAGTTAGACTTCATGATCCTTGTGAGTCCCTTCCAA
Organism: Drymodes brunneopygia; assembly: GCA_013400955.1. Taxonomy (NCBI): domain Eukaryota; kingdom Metazoa; phylum Chordata; class Aves; order Passeriformes; family Petroicidae; genus Drymodes; species Drymodes brunneopygia. Next base: position 79,180 of record VZTZ01004811.1, read on the forward strand.
CTCAGCACATTCTGTAATTTTGCTCCCCAGTCCCAGCAGGAAACAGAGGGAATGCTGCAGTGTCAATGGGGACAGCGTAACTGCTACACATAGATCATGTCCCTCACTACTGTCATAATTTTCCAAGTAGCCTTTAACTTGCATAAGTGAAGAGCTCCTCTCTGACTCTTTGCTGGAAGGTAGAACAGTATCACAGCAGTGTCTCAAAAGCCATACTTGGGCTCTTGTCTTTATTCCCCAGCTGTTTACTCCTGAAGCCTGGTCTTTGCTGTCCAGGAAGATTTTAAAGCAGTAGATAGCAGTACAGGATCCATGCATTAGTCCCAGCAATGTCCAGAAGCAGACAGCTGTATCCTCACAGCTCTTAACTCAGTTCTATCAAGATGAGAGAAGCATGGCTGACTACATCAGATGTGGCACCACACTGGCTCTGCCATCCTCCGTTCCATCTCAAGACTGGAGTCATTTAATTGCTAGGGTGCGGAGTGGGTGTATTGCAATCGCCAAGTACAGTGAGAAGTCCTGTACTCAAGCTGTGAACACTCTGATATCCGAATCCATGTTCTGTCTGCCCTAGCAAATCTCTAGAACAGTCAGCACATAGGTACAGGTTTAGTAAGAATCCCAGAGTCATCACAGTTGGAAGAGACCTTTAAGATCATCAAGTCCCACAGCCAACCCCGCACTGCCCCTGTAACCCCTAAACCACATCAACCAGTGTCAGATCCAGATGCCTCCTAAACACACCCAAGGTTGATGACTCCATCACCTTCCTGGCCAATCTATTCCAGTGCATAGCCATCCTTACAGTGATTTTTTTTTTTCTAACATCTAATCTGAAATTCCCCTGTCTCAGCTTAAGGCCATTTCCTCCTGTCCTTTCACTGCAGGCACGGAAGAAGACATGGGCCCCCACTTCACTACAACCTCCTTTCAGGAACATGCAAATAATAGCTACTACTAGACATAATTCTGAACATCGGTAACTTACCAATCACAGCTGATGCACTTCACCCTGGTGAAATTCTGACGCAGAGAAATCGCTATCAAAGAGAAACAAGAACAAAGTTACGAGAGTCGAGTCCACGATCCTCAGCGGAGTAAGGTTTCCAGCGCAGCCGTGGGACAACACGTCTAAGAGGAACCCCCCAAACAAGCAGCACCTGTGGAGTAAACGCTGTCCCAATCCAATCCCGGCAACCAAGCCTCTCTCCCGGGCACGGGAAAGCTGCCGGGAAGCGGCACAGGCGTTATCAGTCTCTGGCCGCTTTCCAAAGCCTCCCGCCCGACTTACCGCACAGTCCGGCCCTTCGCCCCCGCCCGGCCAGGCGGCACCCCCAGGGACGAGCACTGTGGCCGGCGGGGCACCGGGCGCTGCCCGGGGGAGTCGGNTCCCAGTGGCAGTACCAGTAGCAGTGCGGGCTCCTGCCGCGGCGCTGGCCCGCAGGACGGTGGGGTGCTGATGGAGGGCTCTCCTCCGTGGCCAGTCCTGGCCCGCTTTAGGGAGGGCGTGGTGGCGGCTGGCACAAGGCCAGGGCAGCGCTGGCAGAAATTACTCGGTGTGACCTGTTGTTGTCAAATTAGGGGCGCTAAACACAGACACGGGGCCCCGTTTAGACAGGAGACGTTTTTTATTCTGTGCAAGGTGGAAGCGTTACACAAGTCAAGCACTCAGATTCTCCAAAATTTACAAAATCACAGAATCGACTAGCTTAGAAAAGACCTCTGAGATCATCGAGTCCAACCTGTGACTGAACACCACCATGGCACTCAAGTGTCACATCCAGTCCTTCCTTAAACACCTCCAAGGGACAGTGCCTCCACCACCTCCATGGGCAGCCCATTTCAATTACACTAAATACACATTTTAGCAAACGAAGAAATCACAGTTCATTGGCAAGTTTTTCTATTAATTATTTTACCTTACCTACATTAATCCTTATGATTAATTAATCATAAATAATTAATGATTTTCTCACTTCTCATGCTAATTAGTCATCATTCTCAGTCTTTCTGTTCTTTTGAATTGGTGGGTTCCTTGAGATAATGCTCAGTGGTGATTGAGTCCACAGTGGCTGGAATCAAGAGGCTGTGAACTGGTATTATAAAGGGCACGGGACCTGTGGCCAGACAAGGACAAGAGATACAGCAAGTGACAATAGACAGGTGACACAGCAGGAGCTGAACACTCACAGGATGACCCCAGACTATTTGATAAAAGCCCAGGTGATCCTTTGTTCAGGGGCACTCCATTAAAGCTATGATGCCTGTTTCACTGATAAGGCAAGATTGTTTCCCACCCCCCAGCTCTGTAACTCCCTGGGCAAATTGTTAGCTGTTTATGACTCCTGGGCTGTCAGCATCATTGGGATACCTCCTCTCTGAGCTCAGATTTACAGGTTCAAAACAGAGACATTGAAAGTTTCCCACAGTAAAAAAAAAGGGATCTCATAGACACAGTGTAGCAGCAGCCACAAACTCCTGTCCTGTGTCTGGGTCACTCTGGTCAGGCAGTGAAGGTTGGATTGCTCACATTAGTGGTTCCCTGGCAGGGAAGAAGTGCTGTTACGTCTCCCGCTTGCCTCCTGCTCTCTGGAAGGCTGAAAGATGGACATTTCCACATTGGCTGTAGCAGAGCTTCACCCACATGGGTCCTACAGGCCAGATGGCCTTGCTGGAGTGGCACAAAGGGGTCACTTGCAATGACTTCCCCAGGCTGCCTCCTGGCAAGGTCCCACCAAAAATGCATCCACCTCCAGGTTTTGGCCAGGTGCACCGGACACTCCCTGAATAGCTCCCTCGCGTGCCTCCTGCTATTGCGATGGGTAATGTGATCACAGCCTGTATCAGAAAATCTCCAGACATGTAACAACAACAAAGACAGGCCTTTTGTGGCAAGTGGGTTGTTCGTGACTGACGAGGGAAGTCTTTGTTCGTTATCTCTGAATGCGTTTTGAAATTTATCTAAAAACTGCTGTAGGAGGGTAGTTGTTACCTCTTTGTGAATAATAGAAAAACACAACAAATACAGCTCCATCTGACCGAGCTTCTTCCTTTGTCCCTTTATTATATACTTCAGATATATCTGAAAGCACTCCCAAATAAACTCATCTTGTATATACATTTATAAGTAAATATATAAATATCTCTTATGAGCTTGAAGTTCCTTTTACTAATTGCTTGGTAACGTACCTTTTACTTTTTCATGTTTGCTAGACAAGAACCCTGTGGATATATTAAATTTAATTTGTCTTTCTGATTTTTATTACAAGCTTTGTTATGCCCCTCTCTTCTAGAAAAATACCCTCTTCCAGTTCCTTTTTTGATTCTGACAGGCATTATGATAGCAGTAAAAAGATCTCTGTGTGTAATGCTACCTGGTTTACATAACACATGCCATTATCTCTGCTAGCTTCTACTTTATCTCTAATTATTAGACATCTAGTGCTCTTTCTTTCGCAGCCAAGTTCAATACCTCAGAAGTAATGAAAACCTTGTTATTATTGTACCCTCTTTTCTTTGTATATTCTTCTTTAAAAGCCAAAAGAATGTGTGTGCACATGCATGTATGCTATTTTCAGATCATTCAGAGTTAGCTCATTTTCTGTTACTTTCTTCTGAACCTTTCTTTTATTGAAATAATACAAGGGAAGTTTCACAGAAAATGTGTAGATTTGTTTCCTGGTAAAGCCAGTTTGAATTTCTTCTTACTGTTATCTCATCATTCTTTAAACAATTTTTAAATCCACCCAGTTAAACCCTCTAAGCCTCCTTTCTTGGCTTCTTCTTTAATCATTTTCATATGCACATTATTTCTCCTTTCTATTTTCTAGGTCATCAAATTGAAGAGTTAAATTTTATTCATTTTCTGGGCTTTGGCAATTATAGCAAATATTTCTTTTGTGATCTCTCTGCTATGTCTCAGCTGTTACAACTTTCTCACTTAAATCCTTTCTCTCCTGTGCTTTTTATTGAAGTAACTCTCTCAGCACCTCTTTTAACTGCAGGTACATATTAAATCTTGTTTGCAGTAACAGTGCTTTAGGATGGAAGTGTCATCAAAACCTTTAAAGTGACTTGGTCTAGGTAAGCTAGTATTTGCTGAAGTGATTGCTAAGGTAAAAGCAGTGTGTCCTGAACATTTCTGCCTAACTAATGAAAAAATAAAAAGTATTCAATTATGTTATATTCATTCAAATTACTTTTTTTTTAAAAAATTTGGTTTGATTTGAAAATCATGAAAAGGATTTTGTGCTGGTATCCAGTCTCAGGTTTTGGTCTGTCTAACTTAAACCTGTCCAGAGATGAAACTTACCAGAACATCTGAACATACCAGGACTATATTTCAATGCAATTCAGAATTAGTTAACAGTGTTAAGCACTTTGCCTGCTGAGTGTTCATTGATCACATTTGCTGCTTCTAGTTGCTGACCTGTAAAAACAGCCCCCCGTGCAATTTGAGCAAGTGGCAATGCAGCCCCCATTTGTCCGCATTTCTTTCCTCTTTTTCTAAACAAAACAACAGTCTCACCCCCAATCTGGACAAAAATCTTCCTGTCATATTCAACCTTGCATAAACCATCTGGTATGTGCTACTAAATAAGCTTGATGTTTTGTATCTCTTGGAGATCATTACCAAGGCAGGTGGAGCAGTTCATTTTATGGCAGTTAGAAGCAACCCCTATAATAAGTTTTAATAAAGCAAGTTTATGAAGATCTCCATTACATGCAGCAGGGAAATGAGATGACTAGTTGGTGGATAAAGGTAGAGCAATGTAGGCTGTTTATCTTAAGTAAGGCTTTTGACTGTCTCCCATTACACCCTGACAAACTGATGAAGCATGGGCTATTAGGGTGGATATGGAGCTGCACTGAAATTTGGCAGAACCGCAGAGCTCAAGGGGTTGAGATTGGCCACACAAAATGCAGCTGGGGACCACTCATCATCCTCAGGGTGCAACCTCAGCAAGTTTACAGGTGATGTAAAACTGGATGGAGTGACTGGTACATCAGATAGTTGTGCTGCCACTTAGAGGGACCTGAACAGGCTGGAGAACTGGGCCAAGAGGGATATCAAGAAGCACAACAAAGGAAAATGTGAAGTCCTGCACCTCAAGAGGAATAACCCCATGCACCAGTACATGCTGGGGGCCGACTGGCTGGAAAGGAGCTTGGTAGAATAGGACCTGGGGATCCCAGCTGACATAAATTGAACCAGCAATGTGCCCTTGCTGCAGAGGTGCCCAACAGCCTCTTGGGCTGCATTAGGGCAAGCATGGCCAGCAGGTAGACAAAAGTGATCCTTTCCTTCTACGCAGCACCAGTGAGGCCACAACTGCAGTGCTGGGTCCAGTCATGGTGTCCCCAGTACAACAGGGACATACTGAAGTCTAGAGAAAGGCCACTAAGATGGCTCAGGGACTGCAGCATCTTTAGTATGAGGAAAGGCTGAGAGAGCTGGGACTGTTCAGCCTGGAGAACGCTCTGGTGGGAACTTACCCTTATGTATAAATATCTGAAGGAAGGGTGCAAAGAAGATGGAGACAGACTTATTGGTGGTGTCCAGTGAAAGCAGAAAAGAAAGAAGGCACAAACTGAAATACAGGTGTTGCACAGCTGGCAACAGAAGAAACACGCGGGTCTCAGAGTAGCAGTGGAATTTCTAGGCAGGACTGACTAAAAGTTTTATCCTTCTTTATTTACCTATTTTTATACGTTTCTAAAGACAATTAAGGATGGGTGAAAAGGGTCAACCCCTCTGAAGGTTTACAGGACAAAGACATGGTCAATCATTTTTCTCCACCCCAGGGAAAGGAATGAAAAACAATTCCACAAGTGCAAAACAATCCCAGCCGGTTAAGAAAAACAAGGACCATGTTTACAGAAAAAGCATGGGAAACTACAGCTACAGTGTTACAACTTATGAGGCCCTGTAAAACCGGGGCGACAATACAGGAAACTCCATTTAAACATAAAACCAAATTTCTGTGGTGAGAGTGGTCAAACACTAAAACAGGTTGTTCCTGGAGCTTGTATGGTCTCCATCTCTGGCAGTATTAAAAATCTGATTGAAAAAGTCCCTGAACAACTTGCTCTAGTTAACTGCTTTGAGCAAGGGGGTTTGACTAGACGATCTCCAGAGGTTTTCTCAAATCTTAAATATTCTGTGATACATGCAATTTTTTAATAAATTCTTAAAATCTTATTCAGATTTGGCTGAAATTTTAGATTTTGAAAATTGCCATGATCAATCTCTAGCTTGCATTGCTTAGTGTGGTTTGACATTGCACTAAAAGTTCACAGAAGCCTGTGGTGAAGAATACCAAAAACTGATGAAATTGGAAGAGATTTTTGGGCACAGAAATGTGGATAAAGTCAAAGCTGTTGAGATTCACAACTCATTATGGAGCTCACTGAACACCCATAGCTAATTGAGTAAGGAGATTCACTGAATAGTGCTGGTGGATTAATATGGTGATCCTACCTGCTTTCTTAAGGTATCTACATCAGCATTCCTTGCCTTTGCTCCAAACAGACTCTCCTGTCAAATTGTATCTGGTGGGAGTACTGAAATGTTAGTTTTCAGCCAAAGTTCAAAAAGTCATAGGATCATAGAATGGTTTGGTTTGGGTTGAAAGGGACCTTAAATATCATCTAGTTCCAACCTCCTGCAATGGGCAGGGGCACCTTCCACTACACCAGGTTGCTCCAAGCTTCATCCAGCCTGGCCATGAACACTTCCAGGGATGGGGCATCCACAACTTCTCTGAGCAACTTGTTCCAGTGTCTCACCACCCTCACAATAAAGAATTTCTTCCTAATACCTAATCTAAACCTGTCCTCTTCCAGGTTAAAGCCATTCCCCTTTACCTCGTCACTACATGTCCTTGTAAAAAGTCCCTCTCCAGGTCCGTTGTAGCCCTCTTTAGGTCCTGCAAACTGGTCTAAGGTCTCCCCAGAGCCTTCTCTTCTACTGGCTGAACAACCCAAACTCTCTCAGCCTCTTTTCATGTACACAGAAGCTGCCTGCAGACCACAGGCGCTGCAGGTCCATAACATGTCAGACTCATTGTTTGGAACTTGCCTTACACGTGTGGTTATGCACAAGTCCAGCAGGTTCCATGCATACATATCGTCTTTCAGCTCTATGTGTTTTCCATCCATCTGTATATTCTACATGTATGATAGCGATCTAAGGAATCCACTTATCTTTAATATTTGTCAGATATTATTTATATATAAATGTCGTGGAAAAATACAGTGCACTGCCACTGCCTCTGGGCTTAATTCTGGAAACAGGATGAAACTCCACTCAAATGGAGGGACCCTATGAGACCCTTTATGTGTTTTGCAGGAGACTGCTAAATTAAAATTTTGTGGGTTGGTGTTATTTTTGTCCAGTTACAGCGTTTTTGTTTTCACAAACACCTTTCCAACCAGATCTGCCATGTCTCTGCTGCCAGGGTTGGCTTTGTAGCTCTGTTAATGATAACAGTATAGATGGGAAGGAAAGCATGGGCTTTCTCACAAACAAAATTGATGTAAAATACTCTCTAGAGAGATCACCACAGAGAAGCACTGCTTTCATTTTATTTACTCAAAACAAGATGGGACCGAATTGGACATAAACCTTATTTACTGTTCCACTACAATCAGCAAAGCTCATTGTATCAGGTTCATCTCTGATTTCCAGTACATTACCCAGCATGAAAAGACTGTGCAGCAGGAAATACTTAATTTTGTGTGGCTTACTGGAGTCTGAGCACCTCAAATAATGCCAAAATGCCCAGATTGGCACAGCTTTCCAGAATACTGGCACCACCTATTTCCCCACTGTCTTCTCTTTAAGCAGCTCTTAACTCAGAGTGAGCGTGCTGTGAGGATAACACAAACTTGACATCCAACCCTGAAGTTTTCCCTCATCCAGTGTTTACAGTATGTCTCAAAACTACAATTTGTTCTTGTAGTTTAGCAAATACTTACCGCAAATAGTTAGCTTCCATTCATTGTTTTTATGTCCCACTTGTCAACAGTACCCAATATTTTAAGCTCCTCTTTGGATGTGAAAGAATCCTTTCATCTGCCCTAAATGAACAAGAGAGCTCTGCTGTTGGATACAGTCTGGGTTTCTGGCAGTGAGAAATCTGCAATATGGAGGAACAACACATATAAAAATAGGTTATTGTACAAGCTAGAAAAGCATTTTTAAATCTGACCCAATATTTGCACAGATTTTAGGATGGGACATTGTACCTCACAGTATACAGTGCAGCTCCACAACATACTGCAAAGAATTACCAGAAAGCAATCTACCAAATGTGGCACAAGGTGCTCTGGGTTAGCCTCCCATAGCACCAGATTTCTCTTGCTGGTAAAAGCCTGATGGTCTGGAGACATACCGCATCTTTAAAAAACAGCCAAATGCGAACACATGCTGCCAAAACAGCTATATCAGTAGCACATGCCAGCAGAACTTCTGCCAGTGGAACTTTCTAGTTCAAACAAGGCCAACAGCAGCATCAGCAGAGGCGTGCACAGCCTCGGGATGCCTCATGAGCACAAGCGTAGGGCTAGACACAGCTGAGATAGGCACAAGCTTCAGTTCGGCTGCTCTAAGTGGGAACTTTCTTTAAAATTTTTGACAAAAGGTTATGTACTTCAGTGACAATCCCTTTGCAAATAAATACCAGCAGGAACAAGAGAATTATCACTGATAATTATTGAAAGATTTTCATTGATTTTGCTGACACTGAACTCTCCAGCTGGAACAAAAAAAAAGATAAAAAGTAGAGAAGGGCTAAGAAGATCATGAATCTAGGCCCAGTGTTTCCTGAAAGAAGAATGGTATGACTGCCAAAAATGGAAACATGAGGAAATTTGACATTTGAGACCCACAGAGAAAAGGAATTCATGGAGAATGTCATCTCAAGCCTGAAGATCCTCTTCTTCAGGGAAGCTGTGACTTGCAGGAATAGTATGAAAGTGATGAGAAATTAAATATAAGGCTGCCTAAATGGTAAAATTGACTGCTAAGGCAAAAATAATGTTAAAACAATTCTTGTAATTACTAGAGTCAAATGCTTAGAAACAATCAAGGGGACCACTACATCATGAGTACAATTCTTATACTCCAAACTTCTATAGCTGTTAAGAGGTATGTACATGGATTTATGAAAATCCTTATTCTATTATTTTAAGGAGATGTTATTAAATTTTTTATTAATTGCAGATATTAAATAGTTTCAGATTTTTGAAGATAGCAGTTCAGAAAGTTTAAATCCACTAGGATCTAAAAATTAATTTTCATTGAGCTGAATTGTATTTCCTGCAAATGTGAAATTGGAGAATTCAGTTCCTACTGTTGTGATACCTGACTTTGAGTGGTATTTTACCAAGAGTTCCTCAAGGATACATCTTCAGTCATATTTTTATTCATTACCTTAAAATAGGAAGATGGAGTTTGTTAATAAAATTTGCTGATGACACGGAAGTGGGAGACATCATTAATAAGGAAAGGGATGGCAATATGATACAGGAAGACCTGAATAACCTTGAGAACTAGAGTAATAAAAATGGAGTGAAACTTAATAGTGCAAATTGCAAGCTTGTGCCCTTCTGTACTAATACAAATTTCTGTCATAAGCTTCAAGGTCATCAGTTCAGAAACAGAAATATGCGAGTTGTGCCTGGAAGTGCAAGTTAACTACTGGATTCAAATGTTAAGGAGATGTGGAAAAGGCAAATTTGATCCTTGGGTCTACTGGGTGAGATACTTCCAGCAGACATTGCGAGTGCATGTCAGGAGGAGGCAGTGCTGGGAGCCCCTCTATAGCTCAGTGCCATCCAGAGAATCCACATTCAGGAGAGAGAAACTGAGACTGGGATGAGTGTAGAGAAGGGTGGTGAGACTGATCCAGGGACAAGCCTATCGTGCCATAAGGCTACAGTGGCACAGCTTGTTTATTCTGCCAAAGGGAAGGGTGAGAGACTCTCTTCATATCGTCTCTTCAAAAAAGATAAAAAAGCAATTTATATATTTATGTTCAGGAACAAATGAGCATTATCAGACCTGGAAAAATCAGAATGCAAATTTTTTTAAAGGTTTAAAACTAGAGGAGAGGTAAGATTCTGAAACAGCCTCCCAGGAAGACTGGAGGAGTCAAAAACCAAACTGTATTAAGAGCTGTATTAAGGTTGTATTAAAAGAATGAGGTGGGGTAGTTGCCGGTAATAGCTGGAGCTGACAGCCAGTTGTTTCGTTCAGTATTACTCTGAAAAATTTGAAGTGATTTAGTAGCCAGTCATAAAAATACCCCACAAAAGTAAACAGCCTTCATTTCTAAATGAGCTCTGCATTAGCATGAATTAGATGATTTTTTGACTGGTGAGCCAGTTTTTTGTTTTTCTTAGTAATATGAACAGCAGTACCACTACCAAGGACAAGATGAATACCTGTGGAATTTTGTATTTCTTGCTACAGAGCTAAAAAACTAAATATTATTTCTTCTTCAGATAACACTGAAGTTCTTAGAGCATTACTTTTCCCAGTAGATTGCTTGCTGTAATGCCAGTCGCCTGCCTTCGTTAAAGAGAAAAGCTCAGAGAAAAGGCAGCATATCACTGCAAGCCTTGAAAACAACTGGTTTTGTGTGTGTGTGCATGTGTATGTGTCTGTGTGTTTTCTGTTTTGGTTTGTTGTGCAACAGCAATAATCTCTATTGCTTTGTAGTATACTCACAATAAATGGCTTTTTAGATTGTTTACATGTCTCAACTTTGCTTTGGCTATTAATCAATCTCAGCAGCTGTTTATTGCTTTGTATGTTACAAAGCAATAAAGATTATCCCTTAAAGAGCTGTTAATGCCTCGTGGAAAAGTTTGGAAACCATTATTTTTAGGAATAGTACTGTTGATATATAATTTTCTGGCTACCATCTTTGTTGTTTCTTTGGGTTCCTTTCTGATTGCATCACATTTCTTTCCTAAATTGCTAATCACAGTGCTTCACTGCTGACAGTGCTTTGTGTGATGGTCCGGATCTGTCCAAAGAGGGCAATGGATTTTGCATACAAAAGTACCATCCACAGAAAACAGCAGTATCAATATTGTTCCTGTTCTTCCTCAAAGGTTGGGAAGTTTTCCATCAAGTAATAGTTTTAAGACTTGACTCACTGAAAAAATGAACCGCTAAAAATCTTACAATATAATTATGAATGTAAAGCTGCCTGTGTGGACACTTCTATTCCATGAAAAATGAACTAAGGAAAAAGGCATTCTTTGTTATTTTGGAGCACAAACTTTCTTGTGGGGATTGATCCTATGTACAAAAATATATTTTTACCTGTAGAATTACATTGGAAGAAAATCCACTTTAATTTCTGGCAGCAGTTGCAGCTCAAATATTCATGGATACTCGAGTGATATTTACATGACCTTGTGACTATTACAGATGTACTCTTTTCATACTTGTCCTAAACCCACCTCAATTTGCAACCTTGCTGACCTGCTCAGCACCACCTCTGAAGAAAGGCTGGCCTGCTTAGTATTTTTGCAGCTGCTGTTTTTCATCACTTCTTCCATTCTACAGCCTGTCTCTGAGCACAGAAAGGAAAGACTGGGTGGAAGACTTTCTTTTTCCTTCTGTCCTTGTTCCTATGCCCAGCAAATCACAATTTGTCCCATCCTTTCTGTCTTAGTGCACAGGACATTTATTGTCAATGTTAAACCAGGCTTAGATATTAAGCCAATGTTAAACCTAAAGCTTAGGTTTTGCAAGCTTTTCTGTGATCTCCTGTCAGTGCAGTTTTCAGTTATGGTGTAAAGAAAACCATTCTAGTGGTGGGAATGTGTTAAATTCAGTCATTTACTTTCTCTACTTAAAGTATCCACAAAAGCTCAAAATGTGAGCAAAATTTTATAATCATTATCCTCTCCTTCAAAATTTGACTGTTATCTGCTCATTTTTTATCAGAAATAGTAAGACCACTAATCAGCCATTGGTTGATGCTGAACTTGGTTCCAATCTCATTGTCATTAATAAGAAAAACACAGGGAATGCCTGGAAATAAGTAGAACTATTATCTCACATAGCAGTTGTGTAACCTAGAACATTGTCCTGGTTTCAGCTGGGATAGAGTTGGTTTGTAACTGGCACAGTGCAGTGGTTTGGCTTTAGGATGAAAATAATGTTGATAACACAGGAGTGTTTTAGTTGCTGCTACACAAAGTCAAGGAAGGCCTTTTCTGCTTCTCACACCACCCTACCAGCAAGCAGGCCAGAGGGTACAAGAGGTTTGGAGGAGACACAACTGCACAAAGTGACCTAAACAGGCAAAGGGGACATTCTGTACCATGTTGTGTCATGCTCAGTATATAAACTAGGGGGAAAGGTGGCCAGGGGCTGCTACTCAGAACTGGCTGGGTATCAGTCAGTGGGTAGTGAGCAANTTTTTTTTTTTTTTTTTTTTTTTTTTCTGTTCTTTGAAACCATCTTTATCTCAGCCCATGAATTTTATTTTTCTTACGCAATTCCTTCTGTCATCACACTGGGGTGGGGAAGAGTGAGTGAGTGGTTGTGCGATGTTTAGCTGCCTGCCAGGTTAAACCACAACAAATATGCAAAACTAAAGAAGAGAAAAGATATACAAAATGGCAAAATTGATTTGGTGGCAGACAGCTTATCTGAAGATAGACGCAATAAAAGCAATACAATAGTGAAGAAGAGGAAATAAGCATGAAAGGGTGTATGGAATCCTTCGTCTTCCTTTTTCCTTTTAATTGACATATATCCTAAGGAATTTTTAAATCACCAAAATATCCTTGGAGGATACAGTTTCCCATTTTGTTAGTAGGTGAATGCAGCCCATTCATCTTATGACTCTTCAGTTTTGTAAAATTAGCTACAGAATTAGATCCTGGAGACTGACACATGTGAGAGGGCAAGACTCACTCATCTAAGAACAGCTATTTTTAGTAGGTGTATCAAGTGGAATGGATAAATAAAGTAGGTAACGTGCCACGATGAATTTTTCTGGTGAACCTCATGTACAACATGTAGAGAACTCACTGTAGACAGAGGGTATGTAGTGGAAGATTACTTATCTTTTGAGACATCACCTGTCATCATCCCTACTTCTGAGGATATAGAATAGAGGCAGTGCAATGAATTGCTCTTAAATGATACAAAAATTCCAGTTCAGCAAGGCTTGGTAGAATCAGAACAGCCAGTTGTGACATGCTGTGAAATGTTAATAGCCAATGGATCATGAAAAAAACCCCTGAAAATAGCCCCACTGTAGATTTAGTGAGATTTTTCAGGTATGTTTAAGTGTAAATATGCTGGAAGCAAAGGAAGTACAAGTTGCTAAAACCAACACTACAACAGGATCTAATTTACTTTAATTTCTACAATATGAATACTTGAAAAGTATATCCCTTATTTTGAAAGCTGAAGTTATGCTTCTGATAAGCCATGGACACAGATAATGTGTTTTCATCATGTGAGGCTGTAGTACTGCTGGCTGCTGCAGCATCACTCAACCTTGTCCAGGCAGGATGTATTGAGGAACCACATTAGGCTGTCAACAAAGATCTGCACAGATACGTTTTCTTTTGCTCTTCTCATGGTGGTTATGAATTTCTACTCCTTTATTGCAAAAATCAAGCAGGCATCTTGGCACCAAACAACTGAACCTTGTTTGTACTACGTCACCAGTTTAAAAGTGACCAAGTCCTTCATGCATTAGAAGGATTTGGCATAGATTCAAGCAATGAAAATTTGCCCAAGATGTTTAATCTGTGTCAGGGACAGGAGGTCAGTTGGTAACAAGACTATCATTAAGTGTACTCCAGAGTCACGCTGGAAAAATGACCTGTACACTTTAGCACGTTTAAACATAATCGACAGGAGAAAGATAATCACACCCTATGGGGTCTTGCAGCTGCTGATACCTCCAGTCCAAAGCTGGGGTAATTTTGAGAGGTAGGCATATTTGATAGGATAGATGGACTGTGAGAAGCAGATGAAACTGAAGGTGCAAGAAACAGCATTGCTAAGTGGGAGAGGTTTAAAAGCACCAGTATTTCTTTTAGCTGTCTTCTTTTATCACACCACTTTTTCAGATAGTCCTTTTCTACCTTTCAGCTCTCCACTATCTGCTCCTGGATCAAGCCCACACAAGGAAAAAACACAATGAGTTTTGTTCAGTAGGCTCCCGAATACTTTCTAACATTCTCCAGCTGTGATGCAAGTAGAACAACATAATATTAATAAATGTAAGAAGAAAATAAGGATCTCTTATTGTACAGCTGCATCCCTAAGGCTGCAAATATGTGACAAAAGAAGCTAAAGACACCTGTTGTGTTTTGTGGTAGTGTGTTGACCAATAATCCTCTTCCTTTCTCAGGTTTACAGCCATCTTTAGGATTGTTTTCAACAGTTGTCTTTGGGATAGAACATCATTTTTGCTAAGTGTGTTTATACATCATCTCACCTTATGAAGACCCAGCTTGCCATGACTGGACATGAGGGTGTTATCAGTCTGCAAGTGATAGATGAACCAAACAAATGAAGCTGAACCACAGAGAATGAGTTCAAAGTGAAAAGTAAAGATGTATGGTCACTAAAAGAAAATTTTCTAATTCTGTGATTTTTAGAAAACAACTTTTGGAAACTTCTGAGATATTGAGATTTTGCCTGGCATCGAAGGATGTGAAAGGAAAGGCATTTTTGAAGAGCTGCTAGACTTCACTTCTGAAACAGCTGTGCCCTTCCCTTCAAAATCTAACCACTGGCTGATGAAAAGGGAATTTTGGAGTCATCAAGTTTGATAGAGAAGTTCTCTCTTCATATTCGGCTAACAATGTCAAGTGCTAATAAGAAAATACTTCTCTGTACAAGATACCATGATTTGTACCCCATGCTCCCATCACCAAGTCTATGGGAAGCCCTTGACAGGATACTCAGAGATGGAACAGGAATGCTTACAGCAACAGACTAGTTAGAGACATGTGCCAAGAGAGTCGGCTCTTGCAAAAAGCTGGAGTTGGGGCAAGTGTGAAAATTTTACCCAAAGAGTTCTCACACTCAGTCGAGTTCTTCAACCTCTTTTCTTTCTATTAGATCCTCTTTGTAGTAGTTGAAAGCTCACTAAACTACCTCACATTTTGTTCCAAGATTTCACTATTCAGAACAAACTCTAACCAAAATGTTATTTCAGGCCTAACCATTGATAGTTATTGCACAGCAAACTGTATCACACAGCCTTTCCATATGTAATGTAAAATCTGGGTTCATTTTTAAAATGAAAATAAAAGTATTTAATTGATTGATTGCCCTGAAGCAAGTCTTGAGGTACTTGTGGAAGAGCAATACTGTGCTGCATGGACAGCTGTGGCTTTTGTGGATCTACTTTGCAACAACGAATGTCAAGTTATTGGTCAGTAAAATTCCAACTGACTGAAGTGAGATAACAGCCAGAAAGATCATAGTCTCCAGCAGTAAACAGTAAAATATTATCTCAAGTTTTAAACAGCTCTTTTAGTATTTTGGAAGATTGTGCCACTCTTTTTTCTATTGTCTGTCCTAATCTTTTCTATATCTGACTCAAAAGTCATGAATTCATTCCCAGATCATAACATCAGATCAAAAACTTTTCATGTTCGGTGTGTCTTTTAATGATTTTTTTAAGTATCGTTCTACATTTTAAGCCTTTGCACATTTACATTTTTATCTTTTCTCCATAAGCACAAGACTAGGGACACATTTTTCTTCAAATGAAAACTGAGTTTCTCATGTGAGTCACTTGACCTTTTCAGCTGGTACATTAATAAATATGATAAATAGAGGAGTCAATCCTTGATAGTGGACTTAGCCACATTCTTCTAGGCCAGGCACAGTCCCTAACAAAGAATTTCAGTGACACTCCCCACCTGACCTTGCACACAGCTCCACCATAGAGCAACTCAAGAAACTCCTGCTGAAAAGCCACAAGCAAGTGACAGAACTGGAACCTGAACTCAGAATGCTGCTACCGTGCTCACAGTAACTTCCCTAATGCATGTTAATGTGAACCAATGAATAATGATCCAAAGTCCAATTTTCAATGCAGCTTATGTTTATTTTTCATACAGAACTTCTGACTTCCATTTTTCCTCTGTGGAAATTAGAAGTCCACACTTACAGACATGGATTTAATTTATATCAAAATGCAAACTGTTCCACAGTGGTAATGTGAGGTATTTGAAAAGTTGTCTAACGTGGAACAATCCCAAACCAAAACTGCAGAGCTAACATGCCTATCCTTCAGGGTCCTTAGACTATGTCACTTTGTAAGGTAAAGACAAAACAAACATCACCAGACAGGTTTTCTCTCTAAATAGAAGGGGTGAAGATCATTACTTTGTCTCTCACTGCCATGAATATTTGTAATTAAAAGTAAAGGAAAGAAAGAACATGAAGTTTGGGAAAAATGAATATAAGTCCTCATCTCAGTAAGAAATTATTTAAAATACTTTTTGTCAAATTATGAGTTGTCATGCCTAGCACACAGGGCAGATGCAATAAAGAAGCAGACAACCTACTAAGATAGACAGCTAATTACAATAACATTGTGAGTCTCAGGGATTTAATTTGAGGGGCTTCTTGGGCTCACCTGTGCTACTTAATTACTTTCATAATTGCAGGTATACATGGTAAAAGATATTCATCCACTACACAACTTTTAAAGAAATAGTCAGACTGGTCAATCTTAGGTTTCCTATTACAGTATCCACTGAGATGTGGCTGAGCATCTGGAGATGATGCTGGACACAGCTGGATACTTTCTGATGATGGAGATAATTGTGACCCTGGATTATTCTCATGTAACAGCATAAAGTCACAAACTTTACAGTGCTACCTGTATTGCTGTTCATCAAAAGGAGGGGATGGAGGTGTACAACCAAGGCATAGTGTCTGCCTAAATTTTGCTCCACATTTAGGAAGGTGAGTACTATTGCAGTTTACAGGTTGCTGTTATCTCTGAGGTAGTATTCATGTGAGCAGTAATATGGAAAGCCTTGTATAAAGGAGACTTCACATGTAATTTAAAAAATTGCCTGTTTTTTCAGGAGTTCTGGGTTTTTAAAATTACCACTGGACAGTATACTGAAAATTGGGGTTTTTATTGTATCCAATACTTTCTTTTTTTTTTCTTTCCTGTTTTTGAAGTATAGAAGTCTTCTGCAAACACTTTTTTTGTTAAAATTTCTTATGATTTCACCTGGTATTGAACTGTCTAAGGGTTGTTGTTAAAGGGGCATACTTCAAATTGGCTGGCGACCAGTCACAAGCAGTGTTCCTCCAGGTTCAATTTTAGGGCCAGTTCTGTTGAATATATTTATAATATGATAAGTATTTTCTTACCCCAAGATGTTGCTGCCCTAAAGTGGACAAGCAAACTTAGCCTTTTCAGATACTGTACAGTTCCATAGAAACAACATCCCCCATAACCCAGATTTGTTCTTTCTGCCATTTTTCTGCAGTTGGCCAGGCTCTTTTTCATCAGTTGGCCACTCCTGTGAAGTTCCATACAATTCTACAGTATTTGAAAAGGCTAAATCTGCCTGTTCACTTTAGGACAGCAACATCTGTTGGCTCTGTGGGACAGTTTCTATACTAGTAAACTACTCAGAGACAGGGCATTTAGTTTGGGTTCTGGCTTGCCACTATTCATTTTGCTAAACAGTTAGACTGATACCTGCCACAACTTTGGCTCAGACCACAGCCAGGATTCCCAGGAAGGATTCCCACTGGGCACCTTGGTGAGTTCTTACTGTAAGAAGCACAAAATGCAGCCCTGCAGCACAGTTACAGGGACATCCATGGGCAAAGATTATGAAGCTGATCACTCAGTGCATTTTTTTGGTGAGTTTTACTTCCTTTTACCCAAAATCCTTGGGGTGAAATTGTGACTTCACTCAGCTGAAAGACTTGTCAGGGATTTTGGCGAGACCAGGATTCAGCTGATGAACCTGGAGACATTTCAACCCATGGTTGCAACATACTCCATGCTTTCCTTGTCTGTATCTCAGACACAACAAAAAATGTTCCTTCCATTCCTCTAACCTTTCTGCATTTCAAAGGAAGTTCTGATATTTTTAATTTCCTACCCCCAGAGGAATATGGCCTGCCGAGCAATAATTCCATTTTGGTAGCTCATCCTAGTAATTTCCAGTAGCAGCATTTCTTGTGTAGTCATTTTTATACCAAAGTAAAGAATTATCTAAATGCGCCATATTTTAAATAATTTCAATTATGATGCTGTCACTTTTTATAATGGATGGTAGCACAGGAAAACAATAGTCCATCAGTGTACCAATGTAAAAAAACTAGTTGTGATAGGGTGAAAAATTGAGCATTTTTCCTTATGATTTAAGACGTTGGTGACAAGGTTTTTTCATATAAAAGGTAAAATTTCATCCATAAATCAGTAAAAGCAGCTTTTAGACATGTGCTCCACACTTTCATCAATACGCTTTTTTAGATTGGTTGAGTCTCTTTCTGTTTTGTAATTAACTTATCAAGGAGTAATGGTCTAATTTAAAAAATCCAACTGGATGACAGAAATACTATTTGTACTAAATTGAAAATATTTCAGCATCTGCCAAGATAGATTTCTTTAAATTACCCTTTAAAAACATTGATTTCTAATACTGTATTTCCTTTTCTCAATAAAAGAGAAATATGTGTTCAGAGGAAGCTGTTCTTAAGGAGGCATTGCTGAGAAACAAAGCTATTCCAGTAATATTAATCCCTCTATGATTAGCAGCCAAAAATACAGTCTCCATTTAATGCTACAAGTTTGGTGGGTAGTCATATTTTTATTATCCACCAGACTGAAAATCTGAAATCAAATGTTTAGCAATATTTGTATAAACGAGGAAGCCCCCAGCTCTATACTTTGACCTAACTAGGACACTCTAACATAATAATATTATAAAGATTAATTCTCCCCCAATTTAGTGCCTGATAAAAACATATGGCATGGTGTTTACCAGGAGAAAGAACTCTGGTCTCATACAGAGGTTTGTTGCATTCGTGGCATAAGACCAGTGCCACTTGAATGATGTCCAATAATGCCCTTTGGATATTTCATAGCTGTTAATCAAGGTAATACAGTTAGATGTAATAGCTAAAATATTGCCTACCTGCGCTAACCTCACATTATGTGGCTGATACTAGAAGCCTCATTAAATTAATTTACTCTGTTTGGAAAGCAGAAGTTAAAATGTCTGTACTTGGACAGACCAAAGGTCTTTGTAGCTCAGTTCCCTCTTCCCCACAGTAGCCAATTGTGGGTGCTTATGAAAAGCTCATTAGACATACAAATCTATTCTTTCCAGGACATTCTATTCTTGTAACTCCCAATAATTCCAAGCTGGAGATTTCTTTCTAGACCACTGCATAATAGTCTTCAATAGGCTTGTCTCCAAGATGGCTCTGATTCCTTTTTTAACCCATTCCCATTTTTATTACCATAAAAACAAGTGTATTCTACATTCAATTCTATTTTATGGGAAAAAATTACTTCCTTGTGTTTTGAACCTGCCAAATGAGAATTTTATAGACTCCCATTCAGTTCTCTTATTGTGAGAAGTTGTGATTGCTCTTTATGTGGCCTAATACCAGTCACCATTTCATAGATATCCTTCATAGTATCCCCTCGATTACCCTTTCTCCAAATAGAAACATCTTGGTCTGTTTACTTTTCATTTACTATCTCCTCAGATGGAGAAGTTCCACACCTTTAATCATTCCTCTTGATCTTCCTTGTAACCTAGAAAAATACGAGATAGAGAAAAGTAGAGTGCTTTAACAGTGTTTTCCTGCTTAATCTCAGTTTCTTTCCTGATGGTTTACCTTTGAACTATGACTATTTTAATCAAACTGGTCAGAATTATTCTATAACCACTTTCTTGAATGTTAGTGATATTTAGAAACCATTAGTCTGTATCGAAAACTTAAGATTTGCTTAAGTGTACCTAATTTTGCTAGCTCTTTTCTCAGTCAGCAATTCGTGGTGTCCTCCTGCAATACCTTATAGCTAGCTTTTGTTTTTAGTATCCTAAAGACCTTAGTATCGTCAGTAAACCTCATCACTATATTGTATTCTTCAGCTTTTCACTGGGTAATGAAAGGCCAGTAACAGTGAAATTGTAACAAATCTTTATTGTGAAAACACGTATTTTTATTCACTGCTGCACAGCTTTTAAAGTTACTAACCAACAGATTTTGTTTCTTGCTTCATCAAACTTATTTTTTATCAGCTTTTACTAAGGGACCTGGTTAAAAGTATTTTGAAAGCCTAACTGTGTCCCCTCTCAGCTCCTTGTTTACTTTCATACACTCAGCATAAAGGACTTTAATAGATTTCTGAAGTACAACTTCCCTGTGATAAAGCCATATTGACTCTTTGTATTCTATCCACCTGCTGTATGCACTAGTTCTAGTTTCACTTACAGTTTTAGTTTATTTTCTTGGTACAGAAATCAGATATTCTGGCTTCTGCTTACCAAAAATATCCCAAACCCTCCACCTTCAATTCCTCCACTGAATTCAAGTGGCACACACACACAAAAAGCAATAGAGCAGTTTCATATTTTAACTGTGCTGGAATTGAAGAATAGATACTGTCAAGTCCTGGCAATTTCTGCAATTAATTTTTATCAGTCTGTTCTAATACCTTTTCTAGTGGGAGATTTTACCAACTCAAGTCGTCTGTGTTGCTGCTGAAGATACAGCCAACCTTTTGTCCTGCCCCACGACACATGCCTTTATGTCCTGCCCCTGCCCCTTGCTGTGTGTTGGTGCTGGCTCTCACAGGGCTGTGTAGGGGAGAAGGGACCTGCCTAAGCAGAAAACAGACACTATTCCTTCTCCAAAATCAGCTGTTTTGCCAAATAGGGTGGCTGATCAGTCTATATGTAATTGTAGGACCACTTTTGCTGCTGGCAGGTGTGGAGGCACAGGGGAAGGATATGGCAAAATGGACTGAGAGCAGCGTAGGCTAATTGTGAAACTGCATCCTGATACTTCAGCTTGAGGCACTTTGCTGTCATTATCATTCTACTCATTTATGTGCATGAGGGATTTCCACAGAAACCCATGCCAGCACACGACTTCATGGTGCTGTTGAGAAAGGAGATGGAGTGATGGTGTCCAAGAATGTATGAAGCCTCTCTGAATAGCAACATGAAATACAGAGAATAGGTCCTTTGCCATCATGAGTACAAAAGCAATACACCTGTCCAAGAGATGAGAAAGGTGGGAACTCTGCTCATGCAGCTAGCAGTTCAAGCAGGATCAGATGAGACATTTTGACTGTGATTTTTTTTCTCTGTACCCTCCTGAAATCCAGAATGAGAACTGAAATTTACTTTAGCAGAACTTTCAGGGTTGTATGGATAGAGAATAAGCATTCAAGCAGAAGTCTCATTCTACTTTGTAAATGTTTGTGATTTCAGTTATGAAAAGAAACACTATTCTTCTGCTGCCTACACAGGGGCTCTGCATTAGGACTATCTGTAAATATCACTTCATCTCTCTTTTCCCCTTGTTATAAGTGCACATATATATACATACATGTATTTCCTTTTAAATGAAGTATGGAAACATTTATATTTTTTAATTATGTAGATAGAAGTGTGAGAGATGCTTGATGAGACGGAACACAATTTTGAGTATACTAACTAGTCTTTGATGGACAATACTGGGGGTACACAAGATTAAAAAGGGTCTTCCTTGGCAAAACAAGCCCATACCCAGGTGGGCTGTAGCATATCTCAACCAGATGATGCAGTTTTGTAGATCACCTTAAATGTGCAGTAACACACAATAAGGTTTTAACGAAGCCTCAGGCTCCTCTACACACTGAGCTCTTTTCTCATCTATTAGGGATGTCAATCTAAACCAGGCCCTGATGGAACACAGGCACCCACACTTGGGCTGTGCCCTTTGGGCTTGCAGGATACTGGAAAGCCATAGTTCAGTAGAAATAAGATTTATGAGAGAGCTCATCAGATCTACTGCTAGTAGTGCTCTTAATTTGGGAAACAAACAGAGTAGGACTTGGTCAGTTGTAAATATTTAACTTTTTTATCCTGCCCTGTTATTCCCACAATACATCAAGATATCTGTATTATGAATTTTGTCTGTAGTACAGAAAGAATGGTGTTCCTTCCTGAGTTGTGGGAACAAAGGACAAACATTGTTCAAATTCCACATTCCCATCAGGTCTAGGGAGAAAAGTCCCACAATCTGCTTTCTCAGTTTTGTTGATGTTCTTTCATTTTCAAAAACATTGTTAAATTTCTTGAATTGTGAAAATACACTCAACGGTTATGATTAAAAAACATCTTGCATTTTTTGGGAGGGGGAGGGCATACTTGGACTTTTGTGATGGTACAGACAGATGGTGTCCTTTAAGAATCTGGTGAGATTATACAGCTTAGAAAATCTATTACTTTAAGTATCTAAAAGAATACACAGTTGCTGAGGTTTTGAAACTGCTTTGTCCTTACATCACTGCATTCCCACAGTGAAGGTTGATCCAGTTTATGGTCTTGTGGTGAGGGTCCAGATAAATACCAGAAGTGTTTAATATTGGCATTACAAACAAGGTAAAAAGAAGGACTCCAGAGCAATTTAGATGGAGAAACCATTTTATGGATAGAATCCTGAATTACTGACATTTTATATTTTCAGGAATATTCCACTAAAATATCCCAAAATAGTCCCTTAAAACACATGGTATTTTTGAATGAATACATGATTAATTTTTTTTTTTAAATCTGTATTTCTGTAACATCTAGGAATTCTAGTCATGAATGATAAGCCAGTTGTAGCAGGCATCTCTCTAAATATAAAGCAACATGACAACGTTCTCAGTCACAAAGATCTTGCAATTTAATTATTAGGAAAAGGAGAGGTGGATGCAGAGGTAGAAAGAGATGGTATTTATGAAGTATCTACTATGATGAGTGTAAATCCTGCAATGTCTGCAACTAAACCGCAGCCATGATAGGCCTATCATGACAGATGGCTTTGGAGAGTGACTGGAAGGATAACATTTTAAATGTCCTACATTGCCTGTTTGTAAAGGACTATT
The DNA here is from genome assembly GCA_013400955.1 of Drymodes brunneopygia. Lineage (NCBI taxonomy): Eukaryota > Metazoa > Chordata > Aves > Passeriformes > Petroicidae > Drymodes > Drymodes brunneopygia. The sequence continues at coordinate 102,327 of VZTZ01004811.1, forward strand.
CAGACTTCAACACTAGTGAGAAAGAAAGCATTTTGAAGTCTGAGTTGAAACTCAGATAGACAAAGCACTATGGAAGTATTCTGAGCAAAGATAGGAACCAGCTTCCTTGAAAACCAGGACAGATAACAAAGAGCTTCTCCAACCACTGAAACTCATCTGTCATTAATAAAGCTGTAAGTCCAGGTAACTTTTTATTGTTCAAGAAGAATGAACTATTTTATGGATAACTTAGTGGGAAAATCATCCAGTTTTACATTCTGCCAGGCTAAGAGGACCCTGAGAAGACCAAAGGCAATACATGACTGAAGAGATGATTAGTCACGTAGGTCAGGGTAACTAGCAAGAAACAAAAACAGCTGTGGTCTATTTATGCTAGAAGATAGAGGACATTATCCATGATGTGTATAGGTCAATTGGCCAAGAATTTAGTTTGGCTGGAAAACAGATCTGGAATGAAGAGGCCAATGTTTTACTCCATCCATGCAGATTCTATTAGCAAGTGAATGTTGCACAATTAAACTATATAAATGTAACCTCTACTTACACACAAAGGTGTAGAGACAAAAGAGGCCAGTGTGTCCATCATGTCTCTTTCCACTGAGTTATGATTCTGATGTATCCAATAGCCACCGCAGCCTGACCACTAGTGCACTGGAAAACATACTTCAAAGGCAAAGGGCAGGAACTGGGACAGGAGCTTGCAGAGAGTGTGCAGAAAATACCTACCATTAATTGATCCTGGTTTAGAAACCTACAATATAGTCTTGAACTGACTCAAGAGACTTCAGCATCTTGTGATTTAGGTCAGGATGGCCTAAATTGCACATTAATTATTGTGTGATAGTTGGATATGTGGGAAGGAGTGTGGCTATTCACTCTATCAAAGAGTGATCAATAATGCAAAGGACACTACAAAGTTACAGAAGAGTGGCTATCTCTACTTCGCCTCTCCTTGCTGACAGGACCAGTGATTGTCAATAGCTGGGAGGAGCAGCATTAATTGTGCTGGTTGCAGCTACGCAGGCTTAGTCCCAGATGTCCCTGAAGGTAGTGCTCTGTTACTGCCCTTCAAGTTGAGGTAGATGAGTTTCATGAGGTGGAGAGCACCATCCAGGTTGGCTGATTTTTACTGTTTGGTGGTTCATTCTACAGTGTTGCTTAATGATAGGTACATTAGTCACTGTGCAAGTATTCTTGTATTAGGTTAGTTCTGCTACTGCTACCAGTCATGTTTTCTTAATAAGACTTGCCTGATCATGCTTCACCTAACAAAAGTTAATCCCTGACGACTACATAGCAACATAATGAAGATTGAACTGTGAGCCTCTGACAGTGGCACTGCTTGAGTGTGGTCAGCCCAGTAGGGGCAGCGGAAGACTGTAAGGGACTTTGACAATGCCTTGGGATATAGAACCTGCTGTTCTGGCCTAAATAATCCCCACCCACCTTCTGCCTCCTCTTTCCTCTGTAACAGGAGCCACACCAGCATCTTCTTCTTTTCAGCAGAGAATAATTAGAGGTTAACTAACAACAAAGCCATGAGGAGGGCTTTTTTGTAGGTACAATTGACTTGATAGAGGACGACAGTTATAAGGTGGGAAGGAGACAGCTGTGGGCTTCAGAAAAATGCTTGAATCTTCCAAGAACATGAGGAGCCACCCCTGAGGAGGAAAAGGTGAGAACATATTGAGAGAAGGGAAAGAAACTGAGTACAGTCTCCCCTTCATTGCAGGTCTACCACAGGCCCATGACATCCTGCTAACTTCTCCCAGATTTCCTCCCCATCCCTACAGGTATCTCCCAGGTGTCTCACAAATACCTTCTGAGATTTCCCTTACCATTCCCAGGAATCTGTTCCACTGCCACAAAAGCTGAAAAATGGCAACTGCTGCCAAGAATATTTAAGCTGCAAATTCCTAACAGCATTGCAGCCTGAAGGCTTGCCCCAGGCAAGCAGGCCTGAAGAGTTTTAACCCAAGCTAACTCCAGAACAAGAAGCACTATTGTTTGACAGCTGTAGCTGTTTGAACCATGGAACCAACTGCACTATGACTTTTCTTTACTACACTTCCTCCTCTCCTGCCAGGCACATACCAGATTATGAGGGACCTCAGGCATCAGCACCTGCAGATCCCAGCAGATGATCTGCCTTTATTGCTTATCTCCACATTGCAGTACAGTTTGCACATTACCTGTATTCTAGAAATACCACAGATAAAATAATTAGACAAACAGGTCTCCCATGATAAGCAAAGAGCACTTTTCAGCTTCCCACAGGTCCAAGTAGCCCTAGGTAGCATCCTAAACTATGCCATAATGGTACCCCTCTGTTCATTCTTTGCACTCCATGCTTGAGCTTGAGAATTTGACTTCTCTCCATTGCCCTCTGCACTTTTCCTGCCCTGTGAATCCTCTTGCATCTTCCAGCAGTTGGTGGGTCCATTCCAGTGCCATGTGCCATTCAGGCTCCCTTCTCCAGAGTCCTTCAAATAACCTCAAAATTGCCATGAAACAGCACCATCTAGTCATAACAAGTAGAAAGTAGAGGTTAAAATGCTACCAAGTGTTCCACACTGGGTTTTTGGCAATCACACAAAGCCAGAGACTATGCCACAGCTCAGGCTTTTCAGCATTTGAATTCTGCCTGATCAACAGCATGTGACACAAGTTTATATACGATACCTCAGCTAGTATGAAGCATCTCACAGCGTTTTCCAGCAACACGCTCCTCCACATACCCAACCAGCTTGTTTTGCTGTGCTTATTATTCCCACCCACACCTATAACCTGGTTATCCCTCTCCAGCACCTTATCATAGCTGATTTACTGATAAATTAAATTTTCCTAAATTAATTTGAAGAGTAACATGCGTACTCAAGTCTCTGCAGCAGATCACAACTTCTTGGCTCTCATTTTTTAATGATGCCACAGAGTTGCATCCCTTTCTTTGAGCAGCAGACCACTTGCTACTTGTTTAACAGTCCTTGTTTTTCTTGCCCTGAAAAAAGTCATGTAAGATTCAGGCAAATGATTAAGTGGAACCAGGTTTTTTTCTTTCTGTCTCCTGCAGCCTAGATGTCACATTCTTTAATGACATCTTTATAAATGCTGTGTGCTTTGGTGCTGTATGATCAGATATTGAATGCAACACACAAAAGCAAGATACCAAAGCACTTGTGATACCGATGTGCCCATAATGACCTGTTTTCTCTTTGTTTTCCTTTTTTGATGTGGGTATTTGGATAACTTAGAAATTAAAATTATATCCTGCTCTGAGTGATCATTCTTACCAGGCAGAATGAAAAGGGTACTCCTTATCTTTTCTACTACTGCATGCTTTGCTGTCTCATGAGCACATCTCATTTAATTTATCTGTTATAAATCCTGGTATGTGTATTCATTATGGATGAGGGATTGTTTGTGCAAATGAGTTATGATTCCTGTGGAAAAACAAAACCAAAACAAGACACCAATCAAACACACGGACACAGCTCCTGGATAAGTAATGCTGGATTCACTCCAGGGGCTTTTGCTCTGTGTTGGGACAAGTTGACCCAGTAGCTTCTCAGTGTTCTGTATTGCTCAGGACAAGAAGCTGTAAATGCTTTCTTGCCAGTGTTACCTTGTGAGTGGTTGATGATTTAATTTTGGCCCTTAAATTTGTTATGCACTTCTCCTGCATGCTGAGTTGAATGAACTGAAAAGCACTATGTCACTTGAAACTCCTAACAGAATAATTATTCAAAGGATGCAAGAGAAGTTGGTACCAGCAAATAGATACGTATTTTTTTATCTTAGAAATTAAAGACCTATGGAAATAGCACTAGAGATATTCTTCTCTATCTACTCAGGAGCCAGACACAATTTCAGTTTTTGTGGTAAAATTATCGCTTTCATTACTACAAACCTGAAATTCCACAGAAACTAGAGGAGAATGGTATTTTAAGTGGTTACAGAAAGGAAAACAGTCCCATGTAAGCATGGTAGAGATTATAAATCAACTCTGAAAACCATGGAAGAGGATGTGTCATGATTCCACTCATGCCATTAAGATGAAATCAGTCATCTAGTAAGTGGAAATTTTTGTCTGAGGGTGCTGGAAGTCTGATTTCCTCACCAAGTCCTCCATCTTCTAAATATATGGCCATTAGGAAAGAGGTGGACAATCACCATCTCTGCTGTTTTGCATTCTTGACTGGAAATAGCTCTGTGCTGAGCTCAGTAAGCTTCCATGTATGCTAAAAATGCAGCTGCCTTCATGAAGCCATTCCACATAGGATTAAAACAGTGTCACAAAAATGGTAGGTGTCTGCATTATGCTCAGATGATGAAGAGGTGATGAGTAGTTTACATGGCTTTGCTTTTTCGGAACATGGTGCTCAGCCCCCAGCTAGATCATCCTCTAGTACCAATACATACATATGCATACCTATAGGATCTAAGATTTATCACAGATATTTTTAGGCAAGAATTTATATTAAATGTCATGCTTGGTATTTACTGTAAGAGTCATCTCTGGACTTAAATTTTATGCTAGCGATTGAATAATCTGTTTTTCAGGACTGAGAGGAGAAGAAAGACAACAGTGAAATCTGACACCTAATTTTATAAACAAAAATAATCCACATAGTGGGCAATTCAGCTGACAAGCTTCCCCCTTCATTATAGAGGATTTTAAAAGGACATTTCTCTCAAGTTCCCTACCCTTTATGGAAAATTATGCAGAGATTAATACTGCCCACTGACATGATATCACATCACATTATAATTCATCCCAAATCTAAAAGTAGTTGCTCAAACAAGCCAATACTTAAAACCGGACTTTGTTATACACATATAGGTAAGTTTTGTGAAAAAATAAAGTAAAAATTTTCACTGCTTTAGGAACATTGTACCTAGGAAATACTACATAGAATTCCTCCTTATGGGATTTTGAACACATTCTTATAGCCTCTTTTAGTGTCCCATGCCCTTTGATATGTGGAACCAATCTACTAAGAAAGAAAGTGTCAAGATTGTAGTCATTCAGCTTTATCACAACAGGACAGCTACAGTTCAATACCATTTTGGAAATGCTGATCAATAATATTATAACAATCCTCTAAATCTCAGAGATGGTAAATAACCCCTGCAGTCTTCACAAACAGATTGGTTTGTTCTATTCTGCTCCCTGCTTTTCAGCACACAGGAGTTCACCATACTTGAATTGCAAATAAGCGGCATAAATGTTAAAAATGTTTCTGCCTGTTATTTTCACTGGCATCAGTCTCAGCAGTGTTTTGGAGATGGAAGAGATTGTGCAAGCTGCAGCAGGGCTGCAAGGAAACATGCATTTCCCCAGTCTGATTGCCAGAATGGAGAATTAGTTTTGTTCAAGCCCTTGGTTCTTCCCTGCAATCCTCATTGGCCTGACCAGGGATATGGTCCTTAATAGACCACTGAGTACCACTGCAACCATCCTCCCATGATGGCCATCAGCATCCTGTGTGTTCCAGAAAGCTGGAAGAGACTTGTCTAAAGGCTTCACAGGATGCTTGTTGCAAGTGCTAACCAGGCAACACTGTGGAAGAAACTGATGTGGGCAAAATACCTGACAGAGCCTCAGTGCATGCAGAGGCAGCACGCACAGGTGACCTCTTCCTGTATAACACAGCTTACAAACCAAACTGGAGCAGCCACCTCAGCAGAGGTGTGAAATTAGGAAGAGGTCTGCTTAGAGACATGAGCTATTGGTGCCACACCAGGGGAGGAGACTGGGAAGTTAGCTTATACTCTGAGAGAACTGTGTGTTGTAGGCACATTTGGTTAATCAACATTTGTCTGTATTCTGTAATCTACAGCAATTTATTCAGGCTGAGGAACCCGCATCTGCATCTTCTGGTAGACGAAAGGCTCCCACTGAGTGCCAGGAGGGCTGTTAGGTCCAACACACCTGAGGATTGAAGCATTTTTTTCCTTCAGGAAGGGTGCTGCCCATTGCAGTGCTAGGGATATAAAACTATGTCAGAATTCAAAGTTTGTCTTGAAGACAGGACAAAACAACTTTCTAGGAAAATGGATGTGACAGTTACCACTCTGTCACACCAAGGCCTCCTGGTGTAGCCTAACAGCAGTGAGGTACAGAAATGCCCACAGCTGAGCCAGGGCCACACTTCTGACACAACCTCCCATTCAAAGAGCCTCAGAAACACAGATCTGATCATCAAAATTACTTAGAAGTAATTTTATCCTTCATTCCATTAAACGAATTATTTGTAACTCCACTTCTGAGACGAAAAGGCTAAATCTGAACAGATTTTTATGCCAAATTCTTCATTTTAAACATAATTAGTGTCAATTGGTACCTACAACTAATTCATGCAACAGCAATGATTTTTTTTTAATTTTTTATTTTTGCTTGAGGAAATGCCACTAAAATGTGGAATAAGGCTATGTAAAAGGTAAAATAAACAAGCCATCCAAGCCAGTGCCTGCCAAGAAAATAAGATCCAGCACTGGAATTCTTTCTACTGTTGAACCACTCAGTCTCTGTTTTTCACATTTTCAGCTTGTTCAGTTTTTTTTTTGTAAACTCAAATGTCCACTGGGACTGGGAATAGAAGAAAAGGTATGGCTAAACCCTTCTTCTGTCCAGCCCCATTTCTTGAGTAATTGGATGTAAAAGAAGTAAACTCAGAAGTCTCTCTCTTTCTGCAGCCAGAGTATTACAAAATAAATTGTGGTTGATCTATAGCAACAGTTCTATCCATTTCTTCCAGGCAGATGAAATATAAAATATGCAGTAATGCTCAGAGCACTTGCTAATTATTTAACAGAGGGATTTTCCACACAAAACACATTTAAAAATTGAAAAGCTTCACTAGTCCTGACCAGAACATTTAAAATCAGATTTTTATCAGTGATGTTTTAAAGCAGAGGACTGCAGTGACCCCATCTTGTAGCTTGAATTCAGCTGAATCCTACACAGTGTTACAGACCCTTCTGCAAAATGTGTTCTTAACAGGAAAAATGACAGTATTATGTATCACTGGTCTGGAGCAGGAATGATTTCTAGAGATTGGCCAGGAAGAAGTAGTGTCGAGACTGGGAAAGGATTTCCAGATGAGTTCTGGCTCGTCTGAGCCTCAGTTACTCACATGCCTGTTAGTTTCTCCGTGTCTCTGTTTACCCAGCTTTAGCAGTGATCTCTGTACACCCTGCAAAACTCTGAAGCTGAGGTGCTGCAACACACCCTGATGTCTAGTGAGTATCATTTACAGTAGTATTTTATTGCTCATCACTCAGCATCCCTTTCCTTACACATCCTAAAATTTGGGGGGTGGGTTGTTTTGGGTGTTTTTTTTCTTTTTTCAATGCACCCAGCTCTCCCTATCTTTCTCTTTTAGAGCTGATGTCATCACTTCATCATCATCCATCCATCTTCCCCTGCAGTGTGTGCTCCTTCCCCAGGGCTGCAAATTTCACCTGCCATTAATTTAGTTAATTCACCATGCTTGTTTAGGAAGAAAAAAATAAAACCATGAGGAAATGTTGACATTACTACTAGCCCTTTTTTTTTCTCCAGGCCTTTCTTAAGCAGATGTGTGAGACTAAGTGAGGAAGAGTCAGGGACTGCAGTCACTCAGGGTCATAAAAACTGACTGTCCTAAGCTAAGGAAAGCAGAGCACTCAATGAGATGCATGGGGAGGTTATCAAGTTTCATCCCTAAATATATTTGCATAATTTGGAAAGAGATGGGGAGATTGGATCCTGCTTTATGGTAGTAAAATCATGGGATGGATGAGACGAAGTCTTCACATTCCTTTCTGCCCCTGTAAGTTTATGCCATAGCTGTGAAGTCCAGAGTCATTCGTCTTCCCCTTACATATATTAACCTCTTCCCCTCCACCCCCCACCAACAGATTTAAGGTTTATACTCTCCAGGGTGAGGGCTCTGTGTATTCCAGCAGTTCTTTCTGCCCTTCTCTGGACACGCTGAATTCTCCTTCCTGAATTGAGGGGCTCAGCGTCACCGAGGCCACAGGGAGGCACTGGGTGCAAATGAACTACAGCGAGGGCACCTCTCCCCCTGAACAGTTGGCAGAAGTGTTTTTAACGCGGAGAGCTGCCCTTCTGCTTCCTCCGCGAGCGAGGGCTTAGCGCGACACTCGCGCACCCAGCACCCCGGGATTAACCCGCGCCCTCCAGGAGCGACACCGCAGCAAGTGCAGCGGAGAAGGGAGCGGGGCGCTGCCCGGTCCCGCCAGGCGGGGCGGGGCGGGCCATGCAGGTGCTCCGGGTCGCTCCCGCTATGCCCGGCTCCCCGCGGAGGGGGCGGCGGC
>VZTZ01004827.1:3052-60356 GCA_013400955.1 Drymodes brunneopygia
TGGACGGGGCTTGGAGCAAACTGGGATAGGGGAAGGTGTCCCTGCTCATGGCAGGGGTGGCACTGGATGGGCTTTAAAGTCCTTCCAACCCAAACCCTTCTGGGATTCTGCCATTCCATACACAATGTATTTGTGTTAAATAAGGAGAAGGGAGCAAGAAAGAGGAGCAGTTTACACGGAGGGGCCATGAAAATGGTGAAAGATCTGGAGGGACCACACAAAGAGCAACTGAGGGCACTTGGTGTGTTCAGCCTGGAGGAGACTGAGGGCAGTGGGACCTCACTGGGATCAGCAGCTCCTCCTGAGGTACAGCTCTGATCTCCGCTCTGTGGGACAGGGACAGGACCCAGGGAAGGGCTGGGGCTGTGCCAGGGCAGGCTCAGGCTGGATTTTGGGAAAGGTTCTTCCCCCAGAGGGTGCTGGGCACTGCCCAGGCTCCCCAGGGAATGGGCACGGCCCCGAGGCTGCCAGAGCTCCAGGAACTGCCAGGGATGCCCAGGGTGGGGTTGTTGGGGTGTCTGTGCAGGGCCAGCAGTGGGACTCTGTGATTCCTGCAGCTCCCTTCCAGCTGAGGATATCCTGCGAGCAGGAAAGGCAAAGGATGGGGGAGGAGTGCTTTCCCTGCTTTAGGGACTGCTTTCAACTACAGAAGTCACTGCAGAGTGTTTCAGTGGAGAGCACCTGGTGCTGGAGAAGAGTGGCTGCCACTGGTTGCACTCAGGGAGTTAATGCCAAGGGCCCCGAGTGCCCCAGCACAGTCACTGCTGGAAACACATCCTCCTCCCTGCTCCGCAAGCCCTCGGACACTCTGGGATGGATCTTTCATAAGCACGAGCATGCTGTGTTGATGTAAAGGAGCAAGCAACAATTTCCACAAGAGTTATAAAGTCTTGCCTAAAAATAAAAATTAAATTCTATCAATCATAGATAAAAGGGTCTTTTAATCTATTTTATACGTATATAGATGTATATATTATTTACATCCTATTTATTTGTTTTTTACCTCCTTCTGACCTAAACTCATCCCTGTTAGCACAAAGCTTCAATTAGGACAATAAAAATAAGAGGGAAGTCAAAGTAATACTTGAAATTGAATATCGGAATCACTGAAGTAAATCAAACGTTAAAAATACTGTAAATAATCAGAACTGTGTAGTGTACTGGATGGACAGCAATGTCAAAGGGCTGACTGCCCGCACTTCCCACATGTGCAAACACAACTCTCATCTGCTATCAGCAAAATCTTCCCAAGTGCTTTAACAACCACTCCTTCTTCCTTAAAAGCCTTTCTGGATAGAAAATGAAAAAAAAGGTTCTTCATTTCACCTCGCAGGTTATAGAAGTCCCAGTTCAAGGGTGAAAGGAAGGACAGGGAGAAAATTGCCTTTGCCCTGCAATCCAAATCAAACGTGTGAAATGTATTCAGAACAGCTTTTCACAGCAGCTCCTACACTGGCACTGCCCTGTGCACTGCAGGAGTTCTGTCCCTCTCTGCTCCCTCCACAGCCCAACAGGAGCTCCACGGGCTGCACCCTGCGCTGGCACAGCCCCCCAGCTCCCCAAAGCTGTGTCAGAGAGCTCCTTGCAGGGCCCCTATCCCACAGCATGCCCATGCTGTGCTCAGGATGCTCCAGCCACAGGACCAGGCAGGGAGCTGAAGGAGAGCTGTGAGAAAAATCTGTGGATCTCGAGTTCTCTTTGTTTCAGGAAAACCTTTTCGTTTCGTTGTGCTTGGCTCCGAGTCGCTGGTTTTATCTTGCATTTCACACTTAAGGAAACCCAGCCAGGCCTGCCAAATACTACAAGGTTTTCTGTCAAAACTTGGACAAGCTGAAAAGTTCTACATTCTTTTAACCGTAAACCTTAAAGCAACTCAGACTTTTATTTTACTCGCAGCTCAGGTTTGAGTGTTCCATGACATTTGGCCAACCTGGCTGGTGTTTTCTGTTTGAGGTTTCATTACGAAATCCTAATTCCAGAACAGAGTAATTAATACTTTTATTAATAGTATCTGTAGTATAAGGTTATAGGACTTGGAGGAATGACTGAGTGCAATTTGCTGCCCAGCAGACTACATGCAGTCCAGAAAGGAGATCAGTCCTCTAATTCAACTTCCAAAGCTGTATGCTAACAAAGAAGCACAAACCTTTGGAGACCCAGCTGCAGGCCCATTCCCTGAGCTGGCCCCAGCAGTGTTTGTTCTCCATGTTAGAGTAACAGCCCCAGAGAGGACCCCAAAGAACTGCACTGGACAGCAGTTTCTGTTCCCAGAAATTACTCGGTCAGTGTGACACAACTGTTTGGGCTGGAGGGGCCCTCGGGGGTGACCTCATCCAAGCCCCACTCCAAGCAAGGCTTATTCAGGAGAGATCCAGCTGCTCAGGGGAGAGGTGGAAGTGTCCGAGGATGCAGATCCCACAGGCTCTGGGCTGATGGGACCAGATCTGAGCAGAGCACTGCTGCAGTGTCTCCTCAGCTTTGTGTTGCCCGTGCTGGCACTTCATGTGAGAGCCAGCATGGAACCCCAGTGGGGGACAGACCACACCCAGCTGAGTACAGACACCAAACCTGGAATTTCTGCTGTCCATCTCCCTTATTTTCTAGTCTGCCCCAAGACAGGATGATGCTTTAGAGCCTGAAGATTAAATACGAGCAGCAAGCGGTGCCACCCTGCAGGCTGGGCAGCACAGAGTGCAGCAGCACTTCTGAAGGAGGAGCTGCCAACGCTCTGCCAGGTGGGCTGGGACTGTGGCAGCCACTCAGCTGGGTATCGGTGGGACTGGTGGCGTGAGGAACTGTTACACAGGCTTGTTATGAAGCTCAAATGTTTTCATTAACATAAACGAGCAGAAGTTAGGTTAATAATCTGAACACACTGACAGATGTTCAACAAACACTTGGCATTGCTGCAGCCAGAACAAGAAAGAATTCAGTGTTATCTTGGAACAGCCTGCAGAACAGCACCACGCAAAGCAGCAAAGCTCTGGTACCAGCTTAGACAGAGGGACACGCAGCAAAGTCAGGCTCTCTCTCCTAGAACAGGCCCAAGAGGCACCGGGATACAACTCAGCCCGGTGTGCAGACCTGAAAATTCTGCAACTCATAGAAAAAGAGATTTCATTTCCAATGCAAGTAAATAACACTACAGTGGGAGCGAGGGGCAGGCTGCTCCTGCAGGAAAGGAAAGTCTCCACTGCTTTACATTGAATTAAGACATCTCCTGATTTTTGTCTTAAATTCAAGGTCTGTTCAAGTTCAATCCAAGGTGAATTCTAAACACAACAAAGGCCTCTTACTCTCCTCAAAATGTCATTACTCTATAAAGACACAGGATTAGTAAAAATGATGAATTTGGGGGGAACAGTGACATGAATGCATTCTGGTCAAAAAAAGCTAAAAACCACTAAGCTCTCATTCAACAGTTAATAGAAAAGCTCAGGGAACACCATGTGTGAGAAGTTCCATCAGGATCAGGGAACTGGGCATGGCTGGACAGCACTGACCACATTACTGGTGGTTCCTGGATGGTCTGGGGTACCTGTGTTGGAAAGCTTCAGATGAATACACTAGTTCGGGGTTTTTTTAAAGTGCTAACACTATTCACAAGTGTAAGGGGAAATAGTAGGATCTAAAGCTTGTAAATGAGCTACAATCTTGGAGGAGCTAAAGATTAGATCAACCTGTGTTGCATCACTTTACAAGTTAAATATTTTTCTTAAAGTGCTAATCCAATCCAAACAAGGGTTTGATTCTAAATTAAACAAACTCCACTTTTATTGATATTAACAAAAATATGCAATGCTAATTTCAGCAGGCAAGCACTAACAAGAGCAGCTATGCAGGCTGTGCTTTCTCCAGGGCAAAGAAGGAAGGACATTAACTTCAATTTCCTTTTTTCCAAGCAAAATTCATTATATTACAAAATCCACAGTGAGGTTTATTCAAAAAAACTGAAACAAACAACAAAACAAACCCCCAAATTTCCTACACACCCATGTTTTTAAAGAGTCTTTTAAAAAATCCACTTTCATTGCATCTCCACTTCTGATTCAATTTGCTGTCAAAGGTCATGAGCTAAAATATACAGTTTACGCTAAAAGCAGGAAGCGGGGTAAGTAATTGAATAACATCAGGAAATGGAAGAATACTGCCATTTTCCTAATGGATATAGTACAAGGTTTACTCTCTCCAAATTTAATTCTAGGAGCTCCTGTAGTAAGGGCTTTATTTTTCTTCAGCTTGAATTTTAGCCTACGAGGTTTAAAGCAAAATCCTTGTGCAATCAAAAGAACAAAATACCACAGCAGCTTTATTTTCTAACAGACAAAGATGGTCATTTCTGCAGGAAAGAGAAACCCCCCATCAACAGTGTCTGAAAACAGAACTGGCATAGCAGGTTGGCTGCTTAATATACATGGGCTGGAAATAATTCTACTAAATCAGAGTTCTGAATTATTCATGAAAAACAGATTTTCATGATTTAAATTAGAAAGACTTAAAATTACAAGCCTTGCATTGCTATTGATAGGTAAGATCTCTTTCCCCGTAAGCGATGTTACAGTCTCATACAGCTCCACTCCTGGAAATGCTTTATGATCACTCTAAAATAGTACAAAAATCTCCTGACACTCACTCCTTCTGGAAACAACACACCCTCTGGTACTTGCTTTAGACCAGTAATAGCCCACCAGTAATGATTACATCAAAATATATCATTATGATAATGAATAAAGTTTGAAGGGATCATTTTCAGTATTTATTGCATATTAAAGCGCAGGTTCATTTAAAACATTCGAAGCACAAGCCTTAGTACTGCAAATAAACTCTCTCCATCATGGAAAACACTGCACTTCTTACAGGAAGCATCAGACCACAAATCTGACTTCAGATTCTTCCAAAGCATTTTGTAATGATACACAATCCAGCCTCCCTGCCTGTACTGTTACTAATTTATGAAGACAATGCCATTAATAAGCTGAAGGCTTGCATTGCTTCCTGGGAGCTGCTCTCCAGTCATTCCCCACAAATCCAGCCAGCTGCGATGGCTCCAGAGCTTTGCATTAGAAATTATTAATATTCATTCATCACACAGGTACAAACCTTTCATCTGGAGATCTCCAAACTGCACAAATTCTCCAATTAAACCTTTCTGCCTTGATTAGGAATTGGTAGACAAGTTCTTTCTGATTAAACACCATTTCCATGCAGGATGAACACGGGGCCGTGGGGCTGGGGCTTGCAGAGCCCAGGGTGCAGCTCCAGCCTGGCACCACGGCCGTGCCCCTCGCAGGGGCCAGGTCTGGGCACTGACTGAGCACGTGGCACCTCCATGCACAGCCTGCTCCAGGCTTTTCTACACTCTAAGAGTATTTTTTGGAAATCCTCAGCCTGAGCTACAGCTCAAATGTTAATGCAACAGCACCTGAACTGAATTGAGTAAGGGCAGCTGGAGCTGGGCCAGGGTCCAGGGCAGGACCAGTGGAGCAGCTGGGATAACTCAGCATCCAGAGGGCTCCTCAGTAACAGCTTCTGTGGGCTAAGGCACAATCCCTGCTTCTTGAATCTTTTACTTGGGCACAGGAGATATGGAAACTCACTCCTTTTCCAGCTAGCAGAATCAGACCTCAGCACATCATTCTGTATCATCGAGAGAAGTGAAGACAACCAGTATCAAATCTTGCAAACTGAGAGCATCATGCCACCCAAATATAGCTTTTATTTGACAACACAACACTGAATCGTCAGTATCCTGTCATTTCCTTCTTCAGAACCAAAGCACAGAGCACTTGTCTGGATATTAATTTATTTTCTTAAACATAGGAGCTATTTTCCTTCACCTAGCAAGCGCTATTGAGCAGGTTATATAATTAACATCAAAGTAATTTGAATGCTGCTTGACTTGCTAAAAGCTGGTAAACAAGCAGGAAGCAATAAGATGCTTTACAAGAAAAGAACATGTGTTGGGGGGAGGGGAGACCATAAAATATTAAACAGATTGATTAGTGATTTTAACAGAATTTCCATTTTTTATTAACCCTCTGTGTGCTTTGGGCACTTGATTTTTATTTCATTTATAAAAGTAGGAGCTTTTTTTGTTCAACTAGATCAGAGTAAAACCTGTTCAGAAGGAAATTATGAGCATGGCTGGCAAAAATAAAAGTACCATGGAGAAATTTCATGTGCCAAATATCTGCTGCTTCCAATGGCTAGGATAAAATCCACCTGCTTTATGATTGAAATATTTTTATTAACATAGCTAGAGAAAGCCAGTCTGAAATTGCAAGCAAAGGTATCAAATATCAGCTTCCATTTCTACATCCATTTTTAGCTGTATTATTTTTATTGATTTAAGGACTTGAGCCTGGGGACAGGGTTAGCAGGGTGAGCTGGGCTTAGACCTGACAGCATTTTATGAGCAAACTTGGGGTTTTCTCTCTTGTTTCTCTGTTCAAGCAGAAAAGAGTTGCATGAGAGGGAACTCGGTTCTTCTTTCTTAAGCCCACAGGTCCTTTACAATCATTTGTAACTCCACCACCTGGGAATGGGGACAGAGGACACAGGAACTTGCAGGTCAGTGACAGTCTTTGCTGTCAGAGACTGGAATGGCCCTTGGCTTTTTATGTGACCCAAATCAACTTCTGCCTGCAAACCAATTATTTTTCTGCTTCCTTCTCTCACAATTTCTTGCAGGATCTCAGCAGGATTTGGGTTGAAGGCTTAACTTCCTGCACTAGTTTACACCTCTGTCATATTTTGTCAAACTTTACCTTAAATAGATCTGAGATGTCTCAGGATGTTCACACATGGACAGATCTAGGAAGACTAACACTCTATTCCTCTGCCTTTGTTTTGCTGGACAGGCTTCTGTGTTGTCCATACTAGGAGGAACTGTGATTAAACTGCAATAGAAATTCTTCTTTAGTTGGAGAAAGTGGAGATTTGCATTTTCTTTAAGCAGATCCCTACAGCTCACAGAGCCCAGCAGCAGAAGGCAGACACCAGGGAAGCAGCTATGGCCAGGAGCAGGCTCCTGCACCCTCCTGACTAAGGGGGGACAATTTTAGCTTTTTCAAGGAAGTCCACTCACAACAGTGGCTCACTTCAATGGTCTTCAACAGCTGGTCCAATACAGATGGATAAATCTGAAACTGATCTCACACTGACTATTAAAAAAATGGGAAATTAGGCACATCAGGAATAGGTATTTTGTCACAGCCTGTGTACGGTGTTGCTGATATTAGAGACAAACTTCCAACAGCACTGGAAACACAAAACCACAGTAACTTTTGCAGTTAATCTTCTGTAGAAATATTTGTATTCTTATAGCAAATTCAATAACAATTCTTAAGGGTAACTCTTTCACTTTTGCTCACAGAACCTCACTGTATTTTAATACTGAGCAGCAAAAATTGTTGCAGGGAAAGGCCAGAAGGAAAGAAGTTTGCTTTGTCTGTTTTAGGAGTCGTGGCCTTACACAGAATGTGTTCTTCAACTGGCTCCACAACCAATCCAAATATCCCTTGGAATTATCCAAGAGTACAGCAAGCTCAGAGAAAACAATCACCTATGGCACATTTTGCTAATAACAGAGGAGGCCTTCCAAGTGCACAGAGCCCATCATACACTGTTGATAGAGCATTAAACATAGGAAATGAGGGACTTAGATTTAAAAGTTTGTTTCATTTCAGTGGGTTTGGGCACAAATTAGGATGTCTTGATTTTACAAAATTGCAGCATTACGACTTTCAAACACCACAAAGCAGGGAACATCTTTCTCCAGGTTAAGGAAGATCATCAGTAATTCTCCTAAGCTGTATACCCAGGGCATTTTTTGCCAAAATGAAATGAATAGCAGAAGGTTAGAAGTGCACCCTGTTTCTTCCAGCAATGCTGTGCCACCTCTGGGGACACAGGCAGCCTCTGGCCAGGCTAAATCCAGGGAAAGCTCAAAAACTCCACGATGGCCCCCAAAGCACTGCAAACCGTGAAAGCAATTGTGTGAGCTCCACCCTGGAATTTCACAGGGATTTACTGCACACTGCCATTCACCCCCACTGCCACTCCCCTGCCCTCGGCTCCCCACTTGGGATAAATCCCAGCCCCAAACGCAGCTGTGCAGCCCCAGGACAGTCACAGCCTGCCTCCACATCCGAGGGACTGGAATGAGCCAGCTGTAAAAGCAGGAGTGCTGCCTTTAGTCTACCAAGAGACAGAAAACCAGTCACTAAGCTCATTCAAGGCACTGCTGCTTCCCTTGGGAAGGCCCAGCAGGGGAGCCTCCCACAGCCCTTGGGAAGGGAGCAGTTCCTCCCAGTGCCGTTCACTGACACTTTGGAAGTGTCCTTACACACTTTTCAAAGCCATGGCCTAGGTGTGTGCCCCTGAATCCATGGAGTTACAGCACTCAGGAGCTGGACCCAAGGGTACAGAAGCCAAGCAAGAGTTGAAGCATCCATGGGAGGCTGACACACTCCTGAGGCTGCTCTGCTGCTCCTGTGGCCTCTCGCAGCTCTCCCTGTGCCCCCCTGCTCCTGCCACCAGCCTGTGCTGCTGGGAGCCACAGCCACAGCCAAACCCATCCCTCCCACGCCTCCCGCCCTGCTGGAAGCTGAGTTTGTACAGGAGAAAACAAGAATCAAGTAACGTAACTTCAACGATCTAATTTTTCATAACAAATTTGAGGATGAGCTTCTGTGCTTAAAATTAATCTGCAGGCAAACCCATAGGTTAGAAGTCTTGGCCTAAATTTGTTTCTAGAATACAAAAAAATATTTTAAAGATTTCTGGATGACTTCCTTTTTAAATTAAAAATGGTCACTTTATTATACTGTCTTATAATACTTAAGCTAGCATTTAATTTATCTCCAGGCAGACTCAGTCAAAATTAATTTTTTGTTTAATTCCTTACTGGTAACACGCATGGAAACTTTTGAGACAGCAATTGATTGTATTGAACATTTAAAATATGGTTCACTTCCTGGCACATTTAACAATCATTTAAGTTTTCAATTAAAGCAGGGTGCTAATATTAAAGAAAAAAGATGATCCTGAGAGACAATAGCTGCTCTGTGCACAAGAAATTATTTTTTTTTACTAAAATTCTCAAGATATCTAATTGATTAATATGATTAGGTTAGCCAAAAGTGACTGCTTCTAATCTCCTTTTTTTCAACTGGAATTTTCTGTGAGTTTGTGTCACACTGGGTGCGTGGTGCACACAGGGGCACTTCCTCTGCCACAGCACTCCCTGGCCAGGTAACAGCAGGGTGACATCTCTGCAACTCTGCCTCAGAGCAAACTGGAGCCAAGAAAAGAAGTGAGATGCAGCAGGGCAGAGCAGAGAGAGTGGCAATATTTGCATTAGAAATAAAAACATGCCAACATTGCTCATTTTCTTGCAAGCCTGATCACACTCAACACAACAGCGACAGCAGGCACAAGCACAGGAGGCAAAGAAACCCTTCCTCTGCCACAGCCCAGGGGTGATCAGCTCACACCATCAGCTTCAGAGAAATGGGGGAGATATTAATATCCCACTGCTTATTCCTGTGTCCAGATGGGGCCTGAGCTCCTCCACGCTCCTCCCTGGCTGTGCAAGCTCCACCAGCCAGAAGTATCACATCAATCACACTGCTCACCATGTCAGGTGCTAATGGCCACTCTTGAGTCCTGGTTAAGGGACAGTCCACCCTGCCCAACAGCTGATATTTCATCCAGAGTGGCCAAACACCAGCCTCTGAACAGGTTTTAAGCTTGTGTTGTTCTGCATCTGCAGCTGGAGGCTCTGTGCCTGCACTGGTGCTGGAGCTGCTAACGCACAGCAGGCTCCGAGCTGGGCTGTGCACACAGCAGCACAGACAGGATCAAACCATCACACCAAACACAGGCTTCTGGGGCTGATACAGGCATTTGCTACATCAGCATCAATAAACAATGTCTGGGTAGAGGTCCTCTTCCCTTTGGGCACACACACTCATTCACAGGACAGGGGCATGGCAAAAACAAGGCTCTTTTCTTCCACCCTCATCAGCCCTGCAAGGGAAGCTCTCCATGGAGAAGCCATTTTGAGTCCCTGGGACTTCCCAAAATATATTTTTAAGCCTTCTAGCAGGGATAACATCCTTAGTAATCAATTTGACTCATGGTTACTATTTCAAACACAGGCTCATACCCAGACGAAAAAAGCACACTTTACATGGCAATATATACAGAACAATAACATTGCCAGATGGTATAATATTGAGCAGAATTAATTTCACACATGATGTTTTCAAGGTGTTAAAATATGTCACAGCTTCTGCTAATAAAACATCTTCCTCTTCCCTCCTCCTTTTAAGAAAACGCTCCATTCCCACCAGCCTGTATTTTACATTATATGTGTTTCCATCCTGATAAGGGCAGCTGATTGCTTGCAAACCTAATTACAGACAAATGAAAGTCTTTCAGAACCATCATTAGCAATTAGGACCTGCTGGATTTGCAGTGTATCATTTAGAGAGGTATAATTCAATAGCTTATTGAAAAATTGCAGGTGAAGCTGGTGATTATGGGGGGGGACGACGCCTGTGACATGTCACTGCGGGCGAGCATTCGTGGAGTGGCAGCTCCCTGAGCACTGATCACTGACTGCAGGGGTTTGTTCTGGCTCAGCACAGCCCTGCCCCAGCCCAGAGCAGCGTCCCAGGACCAGCTCTGCCCTCCCTGAGCCTGCCTTTGTGTGTGCTCCCCTGGAATCCACAGTGCCCATTCAGGGAGCCAGGGGGGATGTGCAGCGCGGAACAACAGGCGCATGAAGCCACACACATCATTTCTCAGTCCTTTCTGCAGAGAACAACAATCTTTTCTGTGCCCATTGAGCTCAATTATATATTATCAGGGCCCAGAAGTTGTTTGGATGCTTTCGAGCAGCTGGGTGCCTTCACAGATGACGCACTGGATGCGGTGACTGCGGGTTAAGTGCAGCTGGAGATTTCTGTGGCCTCTGATCAGAGGCAAACAGCAGTCGAGAATCACAAAATGCTTGTAATTCAAGCACTGTTTGTCACCCACGGTGCTTTCCAAACGGGAAACGAGAGAGGGCTGAATGGCAGCCCAGCTTTCAGCACATGCTCCCACACAGACAGGAATCCACACACTGTGCATGTGTGAAAATAAAGCACGGGGCCCTGCCAAGGGTGAAATTACCAACTGGCCAGCACGAAGCACTCAGCATTTCCACAGCACATGGTGGACTGGATAAACTGAGCTGGGCATTAGCAGAGACAGAGGACATTCACTCCCAAAGCCTGCCCCCTCTCTAGGCACCCCCCTCTATATGCACACCATGTGTAACATTTACCCCTCAAAAACCCCATACAGCCCAGCCTACACCTCTGCTAAGCCTCACCCCGGTTCACCCCTTCCCCACAGGTTTCCTTCCCCTTTTCTATCCTACAAAGGGTCTCAAAGCCCAGATCTACTCATCCCATTTATGACATGAGCATCTTCTCCCACTGTATTACTATACCCACTCATGCTGTGATGCAACCTCAAAGCACAGTTACCCAGAGATGGCCCTTTCTGTTGTTTCAGAGCTGTAATCCAATTTTTTCATTGTTTCATAGGTTATTTTTCAAATTAAATGTTTTTGATATGCTAGATTAATAACCAGTGCTTTGAGTGACATGATACCAGCACAGTTTTGTTAAACCAGTGGCACCTGCAAGTCCTGTTGCTGGTGACACTTGCTGTAGGTGCCTTCAGACTTTTGGCAACACTGGCACAGAATCAAACCACACTGTGTAGGCTGCAGCACAAACAGCAAATCCGCTCATTTAAAGTGGATTAAAGTGCACTAGCATTTTGAATCTGGAAAAAAAACCCCAAACCAAGCAACTTCTCCCTTTACAGACAGAATGGGAACATTATCTCCCCTTGCACCAATGCGTGGCCACATCCCTGCTGAGCTGCCCCTGGCTGGTCCTACTCCCAAGGCATGTGACTTTGTCCCACATGCTACCAGTCAGCAGTGATGTTTCCTGCCACTTCATACAAAGCCAGACCTCCAGCAGTGCCAGACCAGCCCAAAAATCCCACACACAGCTTCCAATCCCCTCTGTTGCCCTGCACGAGGTAGTTTCACAGCCCAGGCTCCTTCCTGATCTTCAGAAGTTTTATAGTCACAGAAATCCACTGGCTGCCAGTAAAGGAATCCCAAAATCCCAGCAGTTATGTTCAAGGAGGTTCAAGCCTTTATCACTCACTCCGGGTGATGCATATCCTGCTGTAGGCAGGATTTCCAAGGTGTCTGACCTCACACTGCACAAATACATCCCCATTTCTTCCCTTGCACAGAGCTACAGTAGGGAGTCCAAGATATGAAACGATTTTCCGTGGCTGTGTATCGTACTTGTAGCTGCTCCGGCACTCCCAGAGCCCACCCACAATTTCACTTTCAATTAGCAGCTCTTAGAAAAGTAGTAATGAAAGCAGTTGCTAAAGAGCACTCAGATGTCATTGAGAGCCTGCAAACCCAAACTGTAAATAGCACATTGTAAATCGCTTGTCAGCACAGTCAGCTCTCCCCGGGATCACAGTGCCGGTGACAATCCAGCCCATCTGCTCCGCTCCGCTCCCCGCCCGCTGTCACCGCAGCCCGGGGAGCTGACACAGGGCCCTGCCGTGGGCAGGAGCCTGGCCCGGCCATCCGGGCTGCAGGACAGGCTCAGGCACTCGGGACTGCACCCTCTGTGCCCCCTGCACCACAGTTTGATACACCTCTGCACCGGGGGACAGGTGTGCTGGCACTGGCACAACGCAGGGAACCACACGGTGCTCTCAGGGGACCATGGCAGGGGACAACGATGGCTGTCCAGATCCACCACCCAAAGGCTCAGCAGTCTCAAATTTAAGATGCATGGATTCAGGGTGAGACTGCCAAGGGGATCGTGGACTTAATTCTGAGAAGGAACAGCTTCAGCACTCCCCTCCCTCCCCTTTAATTGACTCATGTAATGGACTGCGAGGTGAAAGCTGATGGTTTATAACACTTGCAGCTGGGGACTGCCAGAGTCAGCAGTGTATCTTCTCCTGGTCTTCCCATTTTTCCTTTATCTCATTAAAATTTACCTCCTAATTCATTTCCCCATCATGGGTTTTCTTCCCTCTATTTATCACCCGCCTCCTATTTATTACCATTTGTCTCCTTCCCTGCCCTGCCATGGTACCTGGGATTGGGATTTGATTTTCTGGAAGTGTCTCTGGGATCAGGTGGCAAAGGCAGAGCCCAGCAGCTGCTGGCTCTTGTGCACACGTGAGCCAGCCAAGGCACCCCTTGCCCAACACACACACTGCTGCTTTAGAACCATATCCAGAGCTGATCCTCTTCTGCAAAAGATGCAAGAACC
The DNA here is from genome assembly GCA_013400955.1 of Drymodes brunneopygia. Classification (NCBI taxonomy): domain Eukaryota; kingdom Metazoa; phylum Chordata; class Aves; order Passeriformes; family Petroicidae; genus Drymodes; species Drymodes brunneopygia. The sequence continues at coordinate 16,438 of VZTZ01004827.1, forward strand.
TCCCACAGAAAGAAAAAAACAATGATGGAAATGGTGAAGGTAGAAAAGTCAATGTCTTCTGCTGTTTCCAAATCACACACTCACTGAACAAAGAGAAATGATCCTTCCCCCTCATTATCAAAATACTCTCAACCTTCCTCCTGCCCTGAAAGCTCATTGTTTCCTGGTATGCCCCACTCAGACCTCGTGCTCAGACCTCGAGGTATAAAATCTCATTAAAACCCATTTAAAAATGTTTGCCACCCTTTTACTAGCTTAAAAATGTTCACTTTCAGATTTCCAGATGATTTTTACAGAAAGCACATAAAAACATGCCATCACCAATTAACGTAAAGGAAATTAAATTCAAAACGCTGGAGAAATATTCTGATGACTCTTATGTTTGCTTAACGCCAACTAAAATTTCCTTGAGGCATTTAATAAGTACATTTATAAAAGCTCACAAAGCAGAGTTCAAAAGTCTTCTCGCTAGTAAAATATGAGCCTTAATTAACCTACAGTTTCACATTTTCTGGATTTCAATAAACCTGTAGGCATTTCAGCAGAGCTGGATAAATACCTGCATGAATACTGCAAGGATTTTCTCTGAAAACTAATTAGCAATGCTTTCAATAGCTGACTTCAACTAAATCTGTTTGACAAGGGAGCTTCATACCCTAAATCCTGCAGTGAGAGTTACTTCCAGCAGATAACAGATTTCACAGGAAAGCATATCCAGCAGGACTGACAACCACTGGAAGAGCTCTGAAGGAGATCTGCAGGTATAAAACATTTCCCAGCAAGGACAGACTGCAGCCAAGGTCTCATGCGAGCACGGGAATGCAAGTGACAGCTCTGAGATTGCATCCTGCCATCCAGTTACAGTAATCACAGGTGACAATCCGGGGTTCCCGAGGGACAGGAGAGGCAGGATAAACTGTTTATGTATCAAATATAAAGCCCTAATACAGCAAGGACACTGTAAACACGCAGAAGCCTCCTGAACTCTGAGTGGCTCTGGACACTCCTGCTGTGTCACACACAAACCACGGTGGCCCCAGCTCTTGGCTCACGCCATCTGGGAAGGCTGACAAGCAAATCTACTTCCCCTTCAGGAGCCCAGGGATTCAGTGGGATGGACCTGGGTGGGGTAAGCAACCCAAAGTGTGCAGCTAAGAGCCACTTGAGGAGGAAAAGTGTAACATGATCAGAAAAACCATCCTCAGAACTTATCGAGCTCCTTCTTCTTTTGTGGCCTTCACCATTTGCCTCGAAAGAGGTCAGAAAATGCCTACCCAAAACTCTTTCTATAGGTGGTGGACATGTCTTTTCAAAGAACTTTGTAGTCTTTTCCATGACATCTTTTTCCCATGTTAGGTGCCACAGCCCATTTGAGTTTGTCAGCACCTACGCTGTTCGTGGGACTAAAACATTCTTATCTGAGCACCTCTACCCCTACCAAATGTATTACATTTATATTGAGCAAGATACTTTACTTCCTCTCAGTCTTGGGAATTAAGCAGACTACTCAGATTTATCAGCTTAAAGGAAAAGCATTTTCCATGACATTTGTCTACTCAATACGTTCCAAGCCAATGCATAATCATTCCCAAAAACACAACCTCACAAATAATCTCCATCAGCAGGGAGGCAAATTTCCTCCAGAGATGAAATTCTGGACATTAGGGCCTGCTAGGAGAGTTCACAGTGCACACAGCCAGTTCTGCTGCCCAAAGCAGACACATCTGACTGACCAAAACAGAGCAGAGACCACGGAGGTGAACACAGCAAACAGTCAAGGAAACACAGCAACCTTCCATATCTACTGATAACAGAATCATTGCATCAACTATCCTGAAGAGTTTTCCTCACCTTCCTTTGAAATATCAAGTAGAATTAAATCAGAAGAAACACCTTAAACAGCTGGTAGTGTAGAATAGGCATTTTACAATTTCTTTGCTCTGCTAAAGTACTGTATAATCTCCTGCTATATTCCTATATACAGCTTAACATATAGGCTTCAAAATTATCATGAAAACCTATTTCTTCCCAGCTTCTCTAACTCTGCATATCAAAATTGAATACAAGTCAGCATACTTGTCATCCTCAATGTTCTTTCCATCTCCCTGAACTCACAAAATGAGAAGCAGTGAATTCTCACTATTTCCTGCAAAGCAATGTTTGGCTTGCACTAAACAAGGATGAAAACTGATCCCATGAATATCAACCATCCCTATTAAACGTTTAAATTTTGGTTCAAGAGTCATTAATATCTCTCAAATACAGGCAAAAGCTGACCTTGTCACTACTACTATTTACAATTACCAGCATCATAGAAAGCACACTTGTCACACTTTTTTCTTTAAAAAACACAACAAACACAACACTGCACAGTCATGAAGACAAATCCAATCTTTTCAGCCTTAAGCTTTGCAATTCTGGCTGTTCCCTGCTCACTTCCCACCACTGTTGGGAAGGCAGAAGTTCTTGCTTAGGGTGGGTGATTGGTAACCCAGGGGAGCAGACACCAGCACCACTGACACCCCACAAATGAGCTTCTCACACTCTAGCCAGTCTTAGAGCTTTGCCTTGACTAACAGCTGCCCTTCTTGCAATTGCCTCACCTCACCCTGGATGTTCAGGGGCTCTTCTGTGAACAAAGCCTGAAGACAAGAAGGTCTTTATAGGACACAGTTGGTCTCACGATCACAGAGACCCCATTTGTTTGCCCTGACAGCCTCAGAGCCATTCTGTGGAAAGCTCTTCCCACCTTTACACATTTACTAATAAGCTCAGCATCAGTACAGCCCCTGCTCCCCCTCTCAGCCCACCTCTGCCAGCGGCAGGACACTGCACCACATCACACCCAGCAGCCCAAGAACAAAACGACTACAAAAAGTATTAAAATAAGCAATCCCACAAAATGAGAAATTGGCTTCTACATACCATGAGCCAACGGGCAGAGCCCTCCCTCCCCGCAGCAGGGAACTTGTCTCCCACCTGTCTGAGGCCCTTTGGTAACTTCTTCCTTTTGCCGAGGTGCTGGCACAGGTTCCGGTCATTCTCGCGGTCGGAGCTGTACTGGTGCTGGTGGAGTCTGTTCTTTTTTGGAAGGTATGACAGCCCATTGGTAAGTGCTTCCCGTTTCTTCTTGGCCAGAGGGTTCTGTCGCTTCTCCACACGTTCCTGAGGTTTCAGAGCTACGTCCTTCTGCAGAGGGAGGAGAAAAACACTGTGGTCAAACTACAGCTCTGGTCTGGTTCCAGGTGACCAGCAAAGCATTCTCAGGGCAAGGATGCAGTCACCAGAAAAGGGAAAAAACCACTCTTCACTGATGTCCTTTTAATCAAAAAAGGCAAATGCTAAATAAAATGGGCAGGATGAAGTGAGTGCATGGAAGGAGACACATCCTCCTTGAGACTTCATACAGCCAACCTCAATTCTCAAAAGCATCTCGTGTATCAAGAGAGCACACATTTATTTAGAAGACAGCCTTTGTTTATAATGCTTAAATTAACAATATGCTTTGATTTAAACAGTGCTTGACTTTTCAGTATTTATTCTTATTATTCTTTGTGTTTGAGAAGCCAAGGCACAAGTTGACCTAAATTCAATTAAGGCCAATGAATCTCCATTGACTTCAGGGCACACTTCCCTCAAGCTTGACTTAAGCAGCAGATTTCCAGATCTCAGGGAGAGGGGTTAAAAGTGCACGAAAAAAGCAACTTGTATTTGAAAACTTTGTCACTGACCCTTTAACCCCCAGAATCAATGTCTGTCTATAAAAAAATACTCCGCTCTTGTAACACAAATGTGAGTTTTGTCACTTAGCCCACAGCTGTTTTCTTACAAATAACCTGCAACACACAGAATCCCTGTTCTCATTTCAGATAAATGTTACTTGAAATGAATCTTTTTCAGTATCAGAGAATTAAAGGGAGAGGAAGAGGAGGCTGCAGGATTCAATAGGAGGGAAGAATGAGAAGCTGTTGGGAAGATGTTAATTACAGTGCATATGTGCATGCAATAAATGCAGAGTGCTGAGTCACATCTACTCCCAGAAGTGCCCTGTCAGGGTCTGGTGCTGCTGTGTGAGGAGCAGTTACTGCAGCAGGGTCAGGCTTTCAGCACTCTCTGCTCATCTCCTGCCTGCTTGCACCAGAAGCTTCCATGCCCACCACAAAGTGCTGGGTAATCTTGTGAGCCTTTCAGCTGTTGTTTATTGTCACTCAATATTATAACTGACAGCAGGAAGGGCTATTGGTCCCTGAGTCACATAAAGACTGAGGCTCAGGAGAATATAATTCAAATTATAGCACCTTTTAATGCAGAAAAACATGCCTAAAGGCAAAAAGCAGTTTGGCTTTAATTAAAGACTGCTCCCTAAATGACTCTCTAAAACACATGAGCTTCACAAAATTCATAACTGAAACCAATGAGATGATTAATTACACTGAAGATAGTCATTGTTCAAATCTGATATTTAGCAGAGGGAATGATTTTACAGGCATTTAAGGTGGGAGTACTGAACAGAAGCTATAAGCCATTTTTTGCACCTTTTCTTCACTTAGGACACCACAGGAGATACCCTGGGCTATTCTTCACAGTGTTATTTATATCCAAAACCTGAGGAGCCTTATCCAACCTCATGAAAGAGGACTGGAGCATCCCTGGCTCCAACACAGGATTAGGAATTTAAGAACCTCCTGTGTCTCCTCACTGGTTCCTCCCTGGCTCTACTGGAGAAGAGCCCAGGAGTAGCACTGATCTTCCTAAAATGCTTTGGGATCTCCTTGTGCACAAGCTGAGGGATCCTACAGAGCTGCCCAAGGAAATCAAAAGCAAGAACAGCCCCTTTTCCCAGCACACCTTCTGCCTCCCTTCCCAGGAAGGTTTCAGGTTTAGCTGCACGCCATAAAAGCAGGAAGGCAAATTTTCAGGTGCAGTAACCATTTCCCCACTGCTCACCATCAACAGCTTGATAAAACTACAGCACCCACAAACATACCTGGACCTGCTGGATAGCAAGGGCAGGTTATAAAATAGCAGATATTTTCTGTTAGAACTGATTTGTAACTTAGGATAGCTATCATGCGGCTAACATTTTTTTTTTCAGGTCAGCATAAAAAAATGCAATGTTTTATGAGTAGTGCATTATCCCAACAAAGACTTCTGTTAAAACACCGTGCTCATGTTTGTTGATACAAATGCTGTTCAAGGGGATTCACTCTAAATGTGAAAGGCTGAAGGAGTGAACAAAGGGAAACTTTCTGGAAAAAAAAATTTCTAATGACTAAGTAGGTTTTGTGGGATTTTTTTTCTCCAGCTGTGAGTGATCTAAATGAAACAGTGGCAGGCTTCCAGAAGCTTATAAAATGTCTAATGGGGCCAGGCACTTCCATCAAGAAATAACTTTTTCATATTAGCTTTAAGGGGGTGTGAGATGGGTCAGACTCAGCAGATCCCTGTGGATGTACCTGGGATGACCCTTCCTTCCCATGCTCCAGACAACTGCATGAGGCTGCCCAAGCTGTCAGACAGACCTAAGGAATGTGGAGCTCAGGAGAACTGGGAGGAAGGAATCTGCTCATACACCTATGGCAAAGATGAGTGACACGAAATCTGCAAAGCCTTCCCTAACCTGGATGCAAAGGCACCTTCCAAGGCAGAGGGAATGACTGGCAGGAATGTTCAGAATTAAGATTCCTCTTCTGCTCACCAGCAAAGAGAGGCAAAGGAGCTCCAGACGTGCCTAACTTGTGAAAAGGGCCTTAAACCCTGTTTGGTGGGTGGGCTTGCTATGAAATTTAGCCATAAAGATTGGTGTTTAGACAACCCTGTTCCTCCAGAAGAGCTGTGTGCTTTTCACCAGCTGACAGCACCGCAGGGAAAATTACAGAGATCTGGGGTCAAACCTGTGTGGGGTAGAGCCTCTCATGGATTTCAACAGAGGCACGACTTGGCCTGAAAATATATATGGATATAGAAATACCTGTTAAATTCTTCATCTGCAGACTAGACTGCAAGAGGACAAAAGAACAGAACTTAGACACAGGTGGACAGGATGCATTAAAGGAGCTTTAATAGAGCTCTCCTGGGTGTTTGAGGGTGCAAACTGCTCAGATTGTCTCAGACTGTGCCCCGTGGAGGCAGCGCTTGGCTGGGAACCACAGCCCTGCATAAATCACTTCCCCACCTGCTGCCCTTTCTCCCTCCTCCCGTTTTTATCTCCCCCTTGTTTAGATAGGACAATAGCTGTACCATGCCGTGTGCTAGTACATTAGCCAGCACAATCTTAATTACAGACTTCAGGCATCATGATGATTAGAGTAATAAGCTGTAATTACTCGAAGGTGACAGGGCTGCACAGACCTTATCTCCATAGATAAGGAGAGGGTGTAATATTTCATGTCGAGACATATTTTTCAGCAGCTACCCATGGAGTGGATTCAGCCTGAGCAGCAGACCCCATGAACACTTCCAGTCTCTAATGGAGGTTTTTCTCCTCTCCTGCCAGCACACAAGCCCACACATTATTAAGTAAATCCTACAAACATATTAGGCGTAGTTTAAAACCATCTCTTTCAGAGATATCTTTCATCAGTAAAGTGCCTTAAGTGTATCAGGAAGGTGACTTAAATGTATAAATATGTAATTACACACAATTCAGTACAAAAGTGCATTAATATTTATGAGTGTACTGTATAATCTACAAAAATTTCCATTTGTTTTATTTCTGTTGGGCACATTAATCAGGCTGATCCCCCTGCAGGTGCCCTGGCAGGGAAGGGCCTGTGGTGCTGAGCAGGCTCCAGCCCAGCAGAGCTCTGCAATCACCTGGAATCACCAACCAGCACCCACAGCCTCAGCCCTGCCCCTGCTCAGGGCAGGAGAAGCAGCCCCTGGCTCCATCAGATCATTTCTCAAGGTGGGAGGCTGGAAGGACACACTGCATTCTCATCAAGTCTTTCAAGGAGCTGTGCCTGATTTATTTCAGCAAAGTCTATCTTCTTGCTACGTAAATGACAACTCATTGATTAAAAATCAAACCCTGAGTGGCAGCAGAGCAGGGCTTTTTGGGGTGCACACGTCACTCCCATGAACCCCAGAGCCAGCCCAGCGCTGCCCTTCCCTCCTGCCCCTGCCCTCTGACAACAGCTTAAAAACTGCATGGAAATAATTCTCTTCCACTCTTTATTACAGGATTTTTCTGTGGGAATGCTGGAAAAAACCAACACTGTAAATGCTGTGTGTAGCAAATGCACTGCAGCTCTGGATGAACATTTCAGGTGCTGCTCAAGGATTTCAAGCCTTGACCTTTCCAAACCATCCTTGTGGATTATAGTTACAATTCCAGTGTTGTAAAAACTTATTTTCTGAATTTGCACTGAATGTGTACCTCAGTAAAAGACAACTTTTAAAAACAGGAGTAGTTTACACTGCAGTACTTGTTAAACCAAATTACAATTTCAACAGTCTACAACTACATTCTGATTATTTGCTCCTCAGGTTCTTGCTAAAGTCTTCTACAGCTTTATATCAGAGCCCAACAATTTATCCTTCATTCCAAGAATAAAGTAAAAAGAAATTAGGTATTTTTTTAAACATCAAATAGTTGTGAAATGTCAATGTAATGCTCCACTTTAAACACAAATATTTAGAAAACCAAGCCTGAAGCTGCCAGTTTGCCCTGTTCCCTGTTCAGCCATCCAAACCTCCATGTCAAACAGAACTGTAAGAAAGGCATTTCTGGAGCCTTTCAAGGAACAAACAATTCTCATTTGATCAGGAACACTAGTGCAGAAGGAAGAAGCCAATTAAGGAGAAAGAAAATACATTTTCAGTAGCTACAAAAGTCGATTTGGAATTCTTTCCCAGTTCCATCCCGAGCCTGGGACAGCCCAGCCCCTCGGCCTGCAGCAGCTCCAGGGACAGGACAGGATGTGAGGGGAAACAAGAAACAGCCCAAGGGAACAGCACAGAAACCAATGATGGCACAGCCAACACCCCCACATTCACCCAGGACATTGGGTACAGGGGTTTGGCTTGTGAGAAACTGGGATACAGCTGGGAGAAATCCTGCAGCTTGGCCAGCACAGAACCCCTGAAGGGTCTGGGGTAGAAGGGCCTTAAAGCCCATCCAGTGCCCCTCCTGCCATGGCAGGGACACCTCCCACTGTCCCAGGCTGCTCCCAGCCCCAATGTCCAGCCTGGCCTTGGGCACTGCCAGGGATCCAGGGGCAGCCACAGCTTCTCTGGGCACCCTGTGCCAGGGCCTGCCCACCCTCCCAGGGAAGCATCACACAGGGGGAATTGTTAGCTGGGAATGCAGGGCAGCAGCATGGACAAACTGAGCCCAAACCTGCACAACTGAGCCCAAACCTGCACAAACTGAACCCAAACCTGCACAAACTGAAACCAAAGCTGCACAAACTGAGCCCAAACTTGCACAAAGTGAACCCAAACCTGCACAANACAAAGTGAGCCCAAACCCCTCAGAAACGCTGCCAGTCTGAAGGTACCGAATTTGCCATCACATCTTGACAGTCCTCATCAACTCCCACTGTGCTTCTGTTACTCTGGGGAGGAATTTTAACAGCTGATGGATGAAAATATCCCAAAACTTCAATACCTCTCTCATGTTTCATCACTTGCTGTTTTAATTCTGGCAGAAACAAGATGTAAAGGCCTGAAAATAACGCACTGACCAGTCCCTCTAATCTTTCAAAATCAGAAAATGAGATGGTTATAATAACCACTAATTTACCTCCAGATAAAATGGTTACACGTACTGTGTATTCTTCTGATGAATGGTAAGTTCCTCGGAAGCATTTGTCTAGGGGAAAAAAAATTGCCAACACCCTTAAAACAGCACCACGAAGAAAGGAAGGCAGGTGTAAAGCACAATGCAAAAAAGAAAAAGATTCTCAGTGCCACTGTTTTGGTGTTTTAAAACACGAGGGACTGGTGAAGAGAGGTGTGATGTCAATTGTATTGGGTGCAGTACCCATGCATTAATGCCAGCAATTCCTTCAAGCCACAAGGCCTCCACAGAAAGGTTTAATCTTGTTTTGTTTGCTTTGATTCCATAAAGTCGCAATCCATTGCCTCCTGCATCTGTCTGGAATCTGAAAACAAAGTGGTTCAGTGTTGTGCAAAAGGGGTTGTGCAACAGAGTGGGGATGAAAGGCAGTGCCAGGCTGGGGGATGCTGGGGTGGCTGCAGAGGAAGGAAAACAACAGCAGAGCAAGTTGCTGTCTGCTCCAGATATGTTGTGTGAAAGCTCCTCTGTGGCAAAGAGATTGCTTTGATTTCTCATCCCAAAATCATTTGTTAACAATAGCATTGATAAACAGAAGGCTCCTTTTCAGGTCCTGCCCATTTAAATTACACACACAAAAATGCATTAAGGTGACATTATTGAGGTTACAAAGTCAAGGGCTTGGAAGTTATGAAAGACCAGGATTAAGGCTGCAGCCACTACCTTAATTCAAGGCTCTTGTGCATGCACACCAAGATACAATCTTTAATTACATGATCCCATGCTCCTATTTCCCTACACAGAATGGAAGGTGTTCGGCTAACGAGCAACCACTCAGGATTTTGTTTGCTCCCCTTTGTCCATGGTGTGGACCCAGGCCTTGTTTACTGACTCTCCATTCACAGCCTGCTCTGAATGCACAATGATTAATTTCCTCAAGGGCTTTTCTGTGCAGCTCCTCCCGATAGGATCGGAGAGAGGCTCAACAAATAGCAATGGCCTATTTTACAGTTGTTTTGCCAAAGGTATTTCACTATTCTCCTTTTATAGGTGGCAACAACAGTCCTGACATGTTCAGGTCAGAGACATCTGCTAATTTTAAGCATTCCTTGGGAAGCACCTGAGATTTGATTTTTCAGAGAACTTGGCTCCACGAAACAGTCTCTAATGAAGCACAGCCTTCACTGGTTTCAGCAGCTACCAGGAGTGCTGAGCACTCCTGAAAATCGGGCTTCAGTGAGCACCGTGTGTTATAAGGATGCAGGGAAAAGCTTTTTCTAAAAGAATGTGATGCCATGGCCTCCCTCAATGCCACATAGCAAATACAAGCTGGAGGCAGAGGAAATCTAAAACTTTGGTGCCAGCTGTTGAGCTGGCAAAAGCTGGTGTCATACATGAAGAGGAGCATCAGAGCGATTGATTGCTATTCATTTATTTCATGTTTTTCAAACATGACATGCTATTCTCAGCCTTGTCCTTCCCCCCTCCCTTCTCTGTTTTGTCACTCAAATACTGAGCCATACCACGTTACAGCTGTGCAGAGCAGCCAAGAAATTACTGGAGCCTGTGCAACCTGAATTAGGAAAAAGCCTCATCTTGGGGCCGGTGCTGGGGAAGTGCTGAGCAATGCCAGCCTCGATTGCAGAGCCATGCAACTGCTTTTCCTGAAGCTGTCCTGAGGCTTTGTGGAAGGCAAAGTACACACAGCTGATTCTGCTCAGACTGGTTCAGCCAGAAGCCTCTGTGCTCCTGCCAAAAGATCCTGAAGCTCTGGCTCCAGCCAGCTTCTGCCAGCCTAAAAGTCCCATTGTGTTTTCTCTCTAGAGATTTTTCTAGGTCTAACACAAGTTGCCAGCAAAGTCCAAGGTTATGACTTTGCTGCGGATTTGAATCAATGACCTCCAACCCACCTGGGACTGCCTTTTTAAGGCTGAAACAGCAGTGAGACCTGGCCTGTCCCAGCAGTGGATCCGTGTCCTCTGCTGACACCATCTCAGCCACGTTCCCTCAACTCCTCCTGCAAACTCTTCAATCCACTTTGGCAATAGCTGCTGTCCCTGCACCTCCAGCCTTTCATCCTGGCAGAGCCCTCCAGCCCATCCCTGCTCCCTGAGCATGGCTGAGCACAATCAGCCCCAGCTCCCAGTGCTCCAAACCCCTGTGTCCCCCCGTGCTGCACCCAGCCCAGCCCCAGGCTGCTCACACTGCAGCCCCTGCAGCCCAGGGAAGTGGATCCCACTGGCCCTGGGTTCATCTCACCGTGCCTTAAAAATAAATGTGCTTGACTTACCCCGTGAGCAGCAGGGCCACATGCTCATATTTATTTTCTTTGTTGGAGGAATGAAAAGAAATAGGAAAGAGAAGTGGAGAGGAGTCCCTAGGGATGCTCCCTTTAAATCTCCATGCCAGGGAAGAGGGGCTCCAGAGCTCCTGCACTGCTCAGTTAGGATTAGAGGTGAGGCAGAGACAGGAGCCCTGAGGCAGCTCCTGAGGCAGTGTTGAGCTGGGTTTGTCCCCTGTGCTGGGACACACCAGTGGCACAGTCATGGTGACCCAGATCCCAGGGACACAGCACTGGTCCAGCCTTGCCCTGCTCTGCAGCACGAGCACATCCAGCTGTGGGCACAGCCTGGGACTGGAACCTCCCACGGCTGTCCCTGCCTCAGCTCACAGCAGGGCCAGGAATATTTATCCTTGGAAAACAGGGTGTTCATGGTGGAGAGAACCCAACTGAACTGTTATCAGGAACCACACAGAATAATATGAAACACAAATATTTCAGTTTGTCTAAATAACTGAGCAACTTCTCAGTTCTACACCGAAACTTTTAGATTTTTTTTTCTTCACAGCTTTCTTAATTTTCACTTTTTTCTCATTTAGACTGGAAGAATATTTTACAATTTCAAACTTTATCCCAAAAATAAAAATTTTGTACATTTGTATCTGTAGTTATACAGAATTTGCATATAATGATCAAAACCCACATTCCAGGAGATTTCCCTGGAGGGAAATTCAATTCCACTGCAGGAGCTGCTGGCACAAAGCTGCCTGTGGGCTCCTCCACCCTCCACACCCATATTGTGTTCTCTGAATAATTCAAACAGCACTTTGGTTGGCAGGCCACAGACCCAGGCAAGGAGTCAGTGGGACAATAAATTTTACATTTAAAGGGTATCCCCCTTTTTGTAGGATTAGAATAAATGCGTGTGGGCTTAGACAGCTCTCATCCTGCTATCCCTGCACTAGGAAACAGAGGACTTCAGCCTCACACTGGCACCATTCATTAGCACAGCACTCAGCAGTCATAAAAAATGTATTATGGTTTGTAAATTGAATCAGAAGCACCTCTGCATTCCTTGTCCTTGGGAAGATGTGCAGCACCAGGAAAGCCCAGTGCATTCCAAAGGTCTCAGGATGCTCCCCAGAGTCTCCTGGGCACAGAAGGGCACTAAGCTGGGACACACTTGGCTTTGCTGCCCTGTCAGCCTCAGACAGGATGAGAAAACCTGGTCCCCAGGAGCCGAGACAGAGACACCACCTCGAGACAATCCAGGTAAAAACAACGAGGAAAGTGCTGCAGGGAGAGATGGAAACATCCCTGCCATGCACTCCTGATCACACAGGCAGCCTTACACACACACAGGGAACCAGGGCATCCCTCTGCACACCCAAGGCAGCAGGACACAGAATGCAGAGATGAGCAAAGCCAAGGACAGAATTAGCAGAACTACTCTTGGATGATGCCAGGTGGTGCAATCCATGAGTAATCCAACCTGCAGATTTTTTCACCCAACCAAAAAAATCTCCACATAATAATGGGTTGTAATTATTGAGCCTTAACAAAAAATTAATCTGTTTTAAAACAACTCTTTTGCATCTTGTAGGTCAAGAATTCAAACTACTCAACAGGAGCTTGTCTGTCTTTGAAGCTCCTACTGTCTTGTATTCCTCTGGATTTTCTTTTTTCTTCTCTAGGAGCCCTCAAACTCCACCACTGTTTTGGCATTTGGCATACAGCCAAAAAGACCAATGGGGAAAGATTTTAAAAAGAAAGAACAGTGATTAGAAAATAAGGAGAGAGAGAGAGAGAGAGCTCAGCTAGGACCTGAGGATTGCAGCACTTAAGGTGAGCTTGGCAATATTCCTCATTAGGAAAAGGATCAGAACCTTTTTGCAATTAGAGGGGAAAAAAGAAACAATGGTTCAACTTCCCATCTGCAAATGAAACCACCTTCTAGCATTTAGGCTGAAAAAAAATAATAAAGAACAAAAGTTTAAGAAATAGAGCAGTATGTAACCTTTCCATTTGCTGGCTTATTCTTCCCCAAGGAAACAGATACAGTGAAGATAAATTTGATGATCAAAAAACCAGAGGGATTACATTCTTGTACGGTGCTGATCACTGGCAAATCCCCCTCTCTGCAGTTCAGAAGCACAGCTTAGCATAACAGACAAGATTTATCATTGCCTTGTCCTTCTCACCACTCACACAGCACACAGAAGTTGCTCCTATCTCAAGAGTCCTCACTCAGGTACACCAGCAAATAAATACCAGGACTGTTCTGCTCTTCCTGTACCCAGCACAGAGCCCAGTCCCCCTGGGGAATTGTCACATTTTCAACCTCTGTTTGTGCACTGCTGTGAATGCATCACATCCTGGCTTCAGCTCTGGGCTCAGTGGATGCTCCAAAGGCTTCGTGGGATCACCCAAAAAGCCACCAGGTACATTCAGCAGTTCCTGGGAGGTGAAACACATCCTCCCTTCCATTTGTATGTAGAATACAGAGTCTCCAGTTAAATGGGCACAGAACACAGCATGAATAAATAAACAAACAGGGAAAACCAGAGCTGGCTGCTTTCTCCAGCTTTATCTCAGGGCACAGACCGTGCAAAGCCACCCCATACACCAGAGAAAAAGAGAATTCCTTTCACAGTTACGCTGTGGCTGAAAACATGATGTCTTCTGCAAATATTCTAGATATTTTGCAGATAGATCTTTTAAAACTGAAGTGTCATCCAATATTCAGGGCTATTTAGTGGCTGGAAATGCAATTGCTGTAATATTTCTTGTTTATAGCCACCTAGAAGCAACAAATTTAACTTGGTAGGGATGCACAGTCAGGGGATCTGGCTCCAAAGCAGAACATCTCAAGACAGGAGCTTTGCTAATGCCTGCAGCAAACTTGCAAGGAGTTACAGAAGCTGTGAATCACATCACTTCAGCAGCACTTAGAGTCAAACCCCACTTCACCGCACGCGGCTGCCGCGACTGAACTCGGAACGTTCCTCGTGTAGGAGGCATCCCAACTCCTGTCTCTCTGTAAAACTTGCCTCGAGCAGGAACAGATAAAGCTCTGCAAAGCATCTCTCGAGAGCCACGGAATATGTTGAAGAGAATTAGAACCATAAGCAGGAAATCAGTCTGCACTGGGAAGGAAACCTTTCCTGGGAAAGATTTTGTTTTCTAAGCTGCTTGGAGGGGCCGGTATCCAAATCTCTCCTGTCTGACCTTATCAGCACTCGTGCCCTGCCAGGCACAGGATTAGAGCTGGCTGGGCTGAGAAGGTGAGTTATTAATGTGGGGCTTGGAGGTGGATGTGGGAGCTCCTGATCTCCCCCTGATGCTCCCTGTGACCTGCAGCACTCAGCTAAGCCCCGAACCACAAAGAGGGTATTCAGGGGCCTAAAACTATTTAATTCTCACTGACTGCTTTTCCAAAGGAAATAAATGGCTCCATGAATTTGGGCCTTCAGCCCTCCCATGCAGCAGAGCTCATCTGTAAAATGGAAGTAAAACCACATCCTGTTCCATCTGTGCTTTGCAGTGCTGAATCCTTGAAGAGGGAAAAGGAGCAGGAACAAGGGGGCTGCACACCCAGGTGATGGACAGCAAACCCTGCAGGGTCAGGGGGGTTCATGGCACATCTCCCCCTTGCCACACCCACAGCAGGGCAGCCCCTTCCACACAGGAAACAGGAGTGTCCCCCTGCTGCTTTCCCCCAAGGCACAGGAGGGCTTGCACTGCCCATTTGTTTATTTTGGGAACAGCAGCAAAGCCAGTCTCTCCTCCCCCAGCCTCTGCAGCCCTTCAACTTCATCAGACCAAGCCACCACAGCCAGGGAGTGCCTGTGGCACCCTCTGCCCTCCCTCCTGCCAAGGAGCTACTTCTTGCACCTCCCTTATTCTCCCCCAGCTGATGGGTAGGGTGGGAAAATGATGTCTTTTTTATCTTCTCCATCACCCTTAGGGGAAGAGATGAGCATGTGCAGCCCCAGTGCTGTCACTCAGCCACGTCTGTGGATGTGGCTCTTGCTGTCTCCTGTTTTTCCCTCCCACACTGACAGGCTCCCTGCAATGCCCCAACACAGAGGGGGCACAGCATTTCCCTCCCCACTTCTTCATCCCAATTATGGATCTCATGTCACATGGACACTCCCTAGAGATGGAGCTCAGGACAGAAAATCCAAACCAATGCTTCAAAAAGACACCCAAAGTCTGCACCTTTATCAGGAGGAAAAGTGACCTCAAACCCCTGGACTAAACAAATGCCTGGGGTGAAAAAGATGGAATAAATTAAAGGATATAATTATGGCTGGGAAAAGAGGGCAGGAGGTTGCTCAATAGGATGAAAGAGGGATTTGAGGAATAAGAACTGAAAGGAGGTGTCAGCTTGAATCAGCCAGGTTGAAAACTGCAGCTGATTTTGACTTTCCAATTGCAAACTCTTTCTCTAATAAGCTACAAATTCACCTCTACACTCTTACTTTGATCTTAATGCAAATATTTTATAATGGACACATTTAATGATTTTCAGGTGCTTATTGGTTCTATCAGACTTGATACTGGAATCAGTCTCCTCTTTTAGAAAGCTTGGGTTAATGGCAAAGTTTATTAAACTGCATGCAGTCATTCAGAGAAGATCAATAGAGACATGATTACAGAGCAACCTGAGGATTAAACATGAGATTTATCACAAAATTAAACTGAATTAAATGTTCTCTGATAGCACTTGAAATGCTGTCGATACTCTTAACTGATAATCTATGCTTTCTGTGTTTACTTACCAGGCAGCAGGGAAGTCTGACTCGAGGAAATGACTGTAATGTAAAATCTGCAACGATTTGCTGAGAGCATTAAACCTCACCTAGAAAACCATTATTTCTTCCTGTTAGAAGAGCAAAAGCATTTTGCTTCTTTGCCCATTTCCTCTTTAAGGGAGAGGAGGATACAGCCCTCTCCCATATCACACTTTGCAATCTCCTTCTCAGGGCCATTATAGGATGCACAGGACACTAAAGGATCCTACACAGGGTTACAGTGAAATATTTTATGGTTTCCTGCCGTGGCAGTTTTCACCTCATTCAGAATTAATTTTGAGTTCTCGATGACCTTATTAAAACTTATTCCACACACTGAGAAATTTAAAGCCTTCCTGCTTCTCCCTTCCCTCAGCTTAGCCCAGCCACCCCTCAGGTTCTTACACTCACACCTCTCCTTGCACAGCACTGTGCAAACTTCTCTGATGTTCTCTTCCAAAACAATTCACCTCCAAAGCATCAAAAAACCAAACCAACCGATCAACCAAAATCCACAACCACCCCCCTCAAAAAAAAACCCCAACAACCAAAAAACCCCCTCAAAACCTCAGATGCACCAGCAACACAGTAACACTGATCTAGGAAACAGAAAAGGAAGTCCAGGGGGAAAACCAGGCCAATTTTACAGAGAATCTGAATTCAGACACTGTTCCTTGAGGTGAGATCCATCCCTGCCAGAGAGCAGGAATTCCCCAGCCCCTGCTTGCCCTGAGCTCTGCCATCAGAATCACACAGAGATCACTTCCATCTGCTCTGGGATAACGTGGCTGGCCTGGCTGCAGGAGCAAAACCTCAGCCCTCAGCAGGAGAGAAGGGGGAAGCAGGAGGGAAGGAGCAGGAGACCATGGGTACACAAGAGACCAGATGCAAAGTAACAACCCATCACAAGCACAGCTTTGATAAATTCTGATCATGTTTCTGTGGGTTTCCAAAATGGTCACAACACACGAATTCAACTGAAGAGCTCCTTTAAAATGTAATGTTTGTGTTCAACAAGCAAGCAGGAGGAGGGATGTCAGCTTCCAGGCATTTTTCCATCATACTTTTCAGAGAAAGTCTGTATCCCACCACAGCCTCCACCAAAAGCTTAATAAACCTTGATAAAATACCTCAAAGGAAATATGACCATCCAACAGCAAATAAACTACCCAAAACAAAACCCATCAAAAAATCCCTCATCAACTATCATGAATTGAATTTTTACTGACTCAGAGGGGCTTAGCTGCTTTCTAAACAGGCTCAGCTATCCCCAGTGTACTTTGCAAAATTCAATCCAGTAATCCAATCCCAGATGCATTACGTGAAATCTTATTTCTCCAAGCTCTAGAAAAGAACAAGCAAAAAGGAAGGCTTTAGGAACACTAATTTGCCAATAAATACTCACTGAGCCAATTTCGCCTTTACTGCTTTTTGGAGGAAAATAAAAGGAAAAGAATCCCAAAACACAAACTGTGTCCGAGTACTACATTCCCTTATTAAAACTTCACTTGTGGATAGAAAAAATACCACAGAGCACATACCCTGAAATTAGCCCAGCATGTGCTGCCCCAATAAACAAATCCTCAGGAACCAGATTAGCATCATTCCCTGTAGGCTTCCACAACAGGAATCACTGCCAGTTCTGTCCAGAAAGGGAAAATCTCTGTAATATCTAATAAACAGACAAAAATACCTGAATGCAGAGCGGGGCACGTTCCAGCAGTAACCAGTGAGGCCACAGTCAGTGCCCACAGTGGCTGTCACATCACATTTCACAGCAGTGCCATCCCACGGTGAGGTTCCAGTGTTCTGGGAGCCCTGAGCCTGCCTGGCTGAGCAGGGACAGCCCCACCCTGCTGTTCCATCAGCAGGAGACAGCCCGGCTTTGTGGGGTCCCCACGTGCCCTATGGGATGCTCCAGGGGTGACACAGATGGCATCAGGAGCACAGGAGCACTGACACTACCCCAGAACAGAACAGCAGCTGTTCCATCAGGAGGGCAAGGAGCAGGTTAGCAGCTGCATGAGGCATGAAACATCCAGCTCTGACAGCATCCTTCTGCCCTGACCCTGTCCCGTGGGATCCCAACCCATCTCCATTCCAGCAGGCTCTGCCCTGCCTCACTGGCAGCAGGGAGACACACACTGCCTTTGAAAATAACCATTTCTGCTTTCCTCGTGTTGACATGCAGAAAAAGGGAAGCAAAGCCCACTGTAAAGAATACAGCTGCATATCTCAGGGTACCACCTGGAAGGTGGGCTGGAGCCAAGCAGGGGACAGGCAAACAGGGTCAAAAATGTGATTTTTCCAGGCAGTTGTTCCCTTGCAACTGCTGCTCTTGGAAACAAAGGCCATCCCTGCAGCCCTTGCTTATGGGAGCACGCAGCACAACTGGTGGCTGCTGATCCCCCAGAGCATCAGGGACCAGGAGGCAGCACAGGGGCCCTGGGAGCACACAGCACATTGCTGCTGATCCCCCAGAGCATCAGGAACCAGGAGGAAGCACAGGGGCCCAGGGTGGTTCCTGTTTCTGCCCTGGGCAGAAGCAGCCTGGGAGAGACAGAACTAAACTACAGCTGGGAATTCCTGCTGGGAGGCTGATCCCTGCCAAATGTGCTCCTTCTGTCCTGTCCGACAGCTAAGAGATGCTGGACTTGCTTTTTCCCTCCCACACTGACAGGCTCCCTGCAATGCCCCAACACAGAGGGGGCACAGCATTTCCCTCCCCACTTCTTCATCCCAATTATGGATCTCATGTCACATGGACACTCCCTAGAGATGGAGCTCAGGACAGAAAATCCAAACCAATGCTTCAAAAAGACACCCAAAGTCTGCACCTTTATCAGGAGGAAAAGTGACCTCAAACCCCTGGACTAAACAAATGCCTGGGGTGAAAAAGATGGAATAAATTAAAGGATATAATTATGGCTGGGAAAAGAGGGCAGGAGGTTGCTCAATAGAATGAAAGAGGGATTTGAGGAATAAGAAAATTTTCCCACCTCTTCTGGCCCTTGGAAGGTCCAGGGCAGCAGGCAGCAGGACACGGAGCTGGAGAGGTTCCTGTGGCACCAAAAATCACCTCCCTCAAAAAGCAGTCACCGTGTGCTCTGTATTTTATTAATTTAATGGTCAGGATAATAAATTTGTCAGTAATGACAAAGAAATTCCCTAGAAACTGGAGTACTCAAGTGTCATTGAAGCTCCATCTATTTAGCAAATAGATGAATGCCTTTGAGCAAGGCCTGGGTGTGATTAAGCAGCTGTCACAGGCTCCTGAGCAGCTGCTCCAGCAGCACAGGCACAGGCACAGGTAGCTCTCAGGGCTCTTCCTCACACGGATGTGAAGATGATCCTGATGTGAACGGAAATCAGCAACTGAAAACCCAATTAATGAACTGACACAGAAGTAATGGGTCATTTCTGTAAGTCTTCTGCTCCTGTTGACTTGCACAAGCTTCAGTTCTTACAATCAGGTTCATTAAAGTTTTACAAACAAAAGAGAACAGATTCTGCTTTCTGACTCACTGAAGTTAGGTTTGAGTGAACTTATACCATCATGAGGGAGTGTGAGGTTTTTTAGAGGGACTTTAAGTTTTTTCACAGACTGCGATAATGAATCTATTTTTGTAGCTTGATTTCTTAAAAATTCAGAGTGAGAAACTGTTTCTGTTACTTTTACCCTTCTAACTGAGAAGTACTTTTCACATGTACACTCTGCTCAGCAGCCACTGAAACTGGAGGAGGTTTCCCAGGGAATTTCTATGTGCCCTGTTTTCTAACACACACTGCAAGAGGTTAAGAACAGAGAATACACAACTCTGTGCTCTCCTATTTTAATAATTAAAAATTCATGGAAAGTCCCAGTGAAAATGTGGCCGAATAACAGACTGGAGAGCTCGTTGTCCTGGGCAAGGGGATATCAAAGGTAACACTTGGTCCATTGGAGAGGAAAAAGAAATGGCCATGAAGGGTCTTTCAAAAGAAGAAATTGAAGCAAGAAGGAATCAGCAGAAGACTTTGCTTGTACAGAACATGGGTGCACCTCAGAGACATGGTTTGAATGCCTTTCTCTGCAAGGCAAGACAGAGAAAGGAAAAGAAAGGAAAGAACCACTGGGACAGATTTTCAACCTGGAGACAACAACATTTACACCAGCTGAGAATCTGCCCTAATATTTCTGCATGGCAGAAAATGAAGCCTGAGATGCTCAACCTAAGGCAAGGAAGTTTCAATAGAATATTAACTGCTGAGGCCAACAATTACAGGAATTACCAAACATCAGGTGGCACAAAGGGGTCACCCAGGGGACAACAAGCAGGAACTTCTTCCTAACTGAATGACTGCAGTGAGTCCCCACCCTGCCTGCAGCTCTCTGAGAAATGCTTACAGCTCTATGAGACAAGATGATCAGAAATTCTTCCTCTGTGAATCCTAAATATTTAGAGCGATGTGCTTGACACTCTGGTTTGCTGAAAACCACCCTAAACCCAGAAAATTTTGGAGCAAAGCAGAACAGTGGTGGAGGAAGCCGTGGGGGAGGGGAGGCCCTTCTCAGAGCATCCCCAGCTGAGCACAAGCACACACTGTACCATTTGGGAGGCAACTTTATATGCTCTTAGTAGTAGATTAATGAATGTAATTACCTAACACTGTGGCTGTGAATGCTGCAAAACTGTAATTTATAGTGTGCTGTAAAGTTCTAATGTGTTTTTATGTCCATAAGCTGCTTAACCATAATCTAATGCATTTGTACACGAGCACCCTCCTCAGCGGCGCTCGGCTCCGCTGCGAGTCCCCCTCGCTGCACACTCCTGCTTTATGTCTTGATAAACCAACCTCTCTGCTGGGCAGCTGAGGAGAAGCAGCTGCTAATGGCATGAATCATTTTAAGTCCAGTGGCAAGAACTTCCTTCCTTCCTTCCTTCCTTCTTTCCTTCCTTCCTTCCTTCCTGGCTGGCCGGAGCTGCAGCACCGAGGAGAGCACAGAGAGGGAACAGCGCAGGGTGGGTGTCCCGGTGAGGGGTGGGATGGGACACAGAGCCTTGGTCTGGGACAGCCAGACTCAGCCCCAGCTCACTGCTGCACCTCGGGCTCTCAGGCCTCCACAGCCAGGACAGCAGGAGATCCCAGGACAGCACTCACAGGGAGCTCTCCCAAACAGAACCCTTCACCTTCCCTCAGTGTCCAGCTGCTCTGCTGTTCCCTGTGCTGCCATGGGACCCTGTGGTCACCTCACTCCTCCTCTGCTCCAGGAGCAGAGATGTGGCCAGGACCCCTGAAGGATGTGCTTATTGTTGCCACTAACTCATTTAGGCAAACCATTTAACTTCTTTATGCCCTTGCTTAACCATCTGTAAAATGGGACTAATAATAAACCTCAGAGGGATTCAGTTAGACTTAATTAAATGGTTTGTAAAGTGCTTTGAGATCCTCAGGAGAAATGTGTTGTGCAAGTGCAAATTATTATTACTGTTACAGTGCATTCTACTTTCAACACAGTTAAATATTAATGATCCAGTTCTCCTAATGCCCAGTGATACAACTTTCCTGAACAGTCATTTTCTCAGCTAAAAAGACACAAGACCTGCCAGTAGAACATCAAAAAACTTTCTTTGTTGTTCATTCATAAGTAGTCTGAAACAGCAGATAAGAGTAAATATTTCAGTATGTCTCAAACTAAAGATGGGGATCCCAAATGCATGTGCTGCACATGCAGTTAGTTCAGAGCCAAAACAATGCCAATTAAATCACCAAATCACAGTGCTCCTATTACACACTGCCAGAGAGCCAGGTAGGAAAGGTCACTATCAATGCTAATATATAATAAATGCCTTTCCTAGTTAAAACGGTACCATGGCATGAGTGATGTGATTAACATTCAATTAACAGCTCCATCGTGTCAGAAGGAACATCAATGCCCTGTTAGTAAGAGTGTTACAGCTTCAGGGGCCAGGGGAAAGAACATCCTGGATTTTCAATAAGGTTTGTCTATTGTGATCCGGCAAAAACGATCTGAAAGTTGCCTGCAGGCAAAAAAACAAACAGCCGTGATTCCTCCTCTTTTGTCAGCTTCTTCCAGGCCAACTTAAAAGGAGAAAAATGAAAAAAATTGACTTATGACTTGAGGTCACAGGAGCTGGGTGAATGTGCCCTGGTTTGCAAGGGCTGCTGAGCCTTCCCAGCCCCAGGAAACTGCAGCCATGGGAACAGCAATGCTGCTCCCAACACTGAGCTCACACCTCCCCTGGACAGAATCTGCTAAAACTGAACCCCAAAACACCACTGACACCTGTTTCCTTAGTATTTTTCACTATTTAGTTAAAATATATAATAATAGACCAGAAGCCAAATCAAACATCAAGGAAAAAAAAGCAATTCCAAATTTGAAGGTGTTAAGGTTACACACACAACCTTAGGTGGTCTCCACTTGGAACTGTGGTGTGATTTTTAATTATATGGTGAACTCTGATATTTCTATTTGATCTTCAATAATAATGACATAACAAAGATATATAATCTATTGATAATGAAGTCAAATGTTTTTTGCCATCCTTACGAACTACAAAGTGAGCCTATCTAAAGAAAGCTGATTAAAAAGCACTTCTAATTTACTTATATTACAGATCCTAAAAATAATTAAAATAATTCAAATATCCTAAATATAATTTAAAATAATTAAAAGGTCCTAAAATTAATTTTTAAAAGCCAAGAAAAAAAAACACCACAAGAAAAAAAAAGAATCATCTCATCCCTAGATGAAAAGTCCCCTTTGCACTGAAGCACCAGGTATCAGAGCAATAAGGATACACCAGTTAGGAATGCAGCAAATAGAGATGTGTGATTCTGAATCATGAAGTCTTTATTTCATCTAACACAAGCTCATCTCATTGCTCCATGCAATACAAGAAACCACACCAAAGACTTTTTGGGGCCTGTGTAAAAGGTAGGGGCAGCACCAGGACTGAAACCCTGCAAACTGTTCTCATCCTGCTCCTGCACCACGGGGCAAATAAATATTCTCACTTGCTTTGGTTTCCTGTACCTCCCTCATGATCAGGCAGAGAGGCTGCCTGTGGTTCAGCCAGCCCACCTGGAATCTCAGACTCTGTACACCCAAAAATCCACTGCTCAGAGCCTAAATATCCTTCAGTGCAGGATCAGTTAACCATGAGCACTTACACCATGCTAGGCTTCCAGAAAAACATCCCTGAGGAAGGATTTTCCCAGCTTTAAGCAAACAATCTCAAGGTGACCTGTGTAAATCTGGGATGCTTTCAAAGCCAGGCAGAAGGGCTGTCACCACACCACAAGGTCCATCAGATGATGTCCCTTGGCTCCAAACCAGACTGGCTGAGCCAGAACCTGCCCTGAGGGATAACCTTTCACAAAACAGCCTTGAAACACAAAACAGACAACCCACACCCTGCCATGCCAGGGGTGCACTCACTGCTGAGCAAATGAAGGGCCTGGGTGCTCCTGTGGGGTGGCAGGAGTTGCTGGCACACAGCAATGATGCTGCTCAAGGCCTGCAGTCAGAGCAAGTCCCCCACTGTTTATAAACTTTCTCCACTTGAGCACATTTCACACAGGAGGACTGTGTGCCACCGATGAGGAAAAGAAGAATTGTGGCAATTTTATGTTAGTAATAATTTTAAACCCATCAGCTTCAATGTAAGAATTTCTGTCTGTTTCAATATTTAATTTATTTTGCCTTCTAGTGTTCCTAAATTAGGGAGACGTTTTATTCCTCTGGTTGACATTTTTATGAAAACTCAAACTAGGCTTCATTTTTTAAGCAAAATTTCTCCACTTGAAAAGCTAATTAGTGCTTGTGCCCACCCTGGGGATGCAGGTGCAGAAACACAGACAGACCTACAACACACACAGACTGCCTGGGTGGAAAGATGAACATCCTTTTGAGAATCTGGACATCCTGTACCTTTGTCACTACACTAAATGGCAACATTCTAATCTTTTCCTACTCCCCCACAATTAAAACCTACACCCTGTGACCGGACACTACAATCCCTGAGTCTGCACTTTTTCCTAAACAAGGATTAAAGTAGCACTTAACTACACAGACTGGCTGCCAGTTATTATATTAATATAATCCATCTTTGCTTACTCTGGTTTTAAAAGAGAGGTAAGTGCTCTGGCAGCCTTGAGCTCCTTCCCTTTTGCCTTCAGCAGCTGATGATTTTCAGAATGGAAACGCTGGCCTCAGTGGGTACCTGCAAACAGCCTGGCTGCCCATAATGATGATCTACCTGTCTGCTGCTTCCAGGCCACCTGTTTGCAGCCTCCCAGGAAGCTTTACAGATAGATAAAAAGCTCCCAATATTTTCCCCACATAAACTGCAACCCATCCATCAAGTTGTTTACATCACACCGAGATATATGCACCTTTATCATTAGAGGAGCTGTCTCCAGAAATGGGATGAGCACACAGACATCATAAATCTCCCCTTTTACCACGGCTGCCAGGACTGCATTATTTTTGCTGAAGGAAACCCACCCAGCAGCATCTGAGGATCAGCCATCAAGGGGACACAGTGCAGCAGAAGGGCACAAAGGCAGAATGTTTTTAAAACACAAGCAAAACGCTCCACGGAGGACGTGATGGGTTCTACAGCAGTGGTGTTTTGCTTGGCTCAGAAGCTGCCATTCCACAAGCACTCTGAAGGCCAGGCAGCTTCTGCCAAGATTTTGAGCTACCTACAAACCTGCCTGGCCCTCGATGTGTCCTGTGAACACAGCCAGGGCATTGCAATTGCAATCTCACAGCAATTAACATTCTCCTGCAGTCTCAGTAAACACGAGCTGTCAAACAGGGGAACGTGCCCAGGCTCTGAAGGCAAACACCAGGCAGAGCAGCTCCATCCTCACCCAGAGATGTCATCTGTCCAGCCAGCCCCTGCCACCTGCCCCCACCACTGCCACCAAGAGATAGCTGGGATCAGCACTGAGAGGGAAATGTTCCCCCTGTGATGGGAGTGAATGGGCACAGCTGGGCAGGAATCCCCTTCACACACAGCCAGCTGCAGTGGGCACCATGCCATGGCTGGGACTGGGCATCCTGCTGGCTTACACACCCACAGGGAGTCAGCAGCTCTGCCTCAAACATCCCCCCAAGGAATGAAGTAGGAAGTGGCAGAGATCATCAGCAACATCTCAAAAAGCTGTCAGAAAAAGAGGGGGCAGGTGTGAGAGGACGGAAAGACAGCTCCTGTGTGAATCAAGTCTGAACTGACACCCCAAATCCCAAAGAATCTATGTTGTGATCTGCTCAGGGTGGGGAAAACATCTTCCCCCAGTGAGACAAGTGTCCCAAAGGGCCCTACTGTGGATTTGCTTTGAAAACTGCTTTCCTGTTTATCTGCCGAAACAAATAAGGACAATCAGAGTTTGCTCTTGTAAATTTACGTCTTTCCTCTTCTTGAGACAAATTCTCTCACAGAGTAATAATTTCTTTTTAATTGCTTCATTTAGACAAAATAAACCACTTGAGAAAAAGATGACATGCAAAAATAACAACAGATTTGAAATGAAGTCTGGACCTTAACTTGAGCTACAGAGATAAATTAAAAGCAGATTAGAGTTGGTATGCAAAGTTATTAGAGCAATACATGAAATTCCAGAGACGACCAGAGCACAATGTGCTGTTTCCCTGCAGTGTCCCTTGCCATGACCTGTCCTGTGCAGGGACCACGGGGCTGGAATTAGGCTCATTTTCACACCCAGGGTTCTGAACAGAGAACTGCAGGTCCCAAACCTCACGTTCCACCACAGCAGACCTGAGCTGGTTTTGCCACTAGATGGGAATAGGTGCAGTTGCTGATCTTAGAAGGCTGAAATGCAATAAGTGACTGCTTAAATCAAGCACAAGATCTTTTCCCCCCCTTTTTTTAAATGCAACCACTTATAAAATTACATCATTTGCTATTTCAGCAGGAATGTTTTTAGCCACAACAAGCTGAAGAGACAAGAAAGGATATCAGGGCAAAGCAACAGCTTTTATGAGATCCATTGATATGTGGGGAAGAAGAGAGGAGCTCCTGGGCACACACAGCCTCATGAGGCTGGGGTAGCTAAAAGCCTGCTGAATTATCCCAGATGCCAAATAACAAGGGCTATGGATCAGTAAAATGTGATGGGAAGAGACCTCTGCATCCTGGGAGAACAGAGAAAGACATTCCCTGCAGTTCCATGTCCTTTTCTTTCCAAAAGCAAGCCTGAACAGCACAGAGAATAAACCCCCCAGCAGGTAACACTGGCATTGACAGCACCTCTGGCACCTCCAGGTCTCTCACTGGAACGTTGATAAGCAGAATGATAAGGCCCAAACACACAAATGTCACTGAAAGGCAGCTCAGGGAAGAGGATGAGGCTTTATGTCTAAAGTGCTTCCTTTCCTTCTCTTTATCAGCTGCTCTGTTTGTTCCTGGGCACCTCCAAATGTGCACAGCACCAAACACGGGGCAGGGAGGAACAGGAATTATTGGCAGGGAGGCTGAGGAATCATTTCCATCAGTGGCAAACTCCAAGATCATTGATTGCCACTCTCTCCAGCCTGTGTGGAAAGCAGCTGGAAGAGCTAATGAAGGAATGGAATTCTGGTGTTACAAAAACAAGTTTTAATGAGATGGACCAAGGTACTCACCTCTGATAACCCATTTGTTGATAGACAAGCCCGAACTGAGTTTTGTATTTGCAGGAAAACATGAAAAATTCAGCTCCACTATAGACCATTCCAGCCAGTTTAACAAACTGGTAACAGTCGGGGGTTTTATAAAGTCCCTGTGCTCGACAGCTCTGTGCTGGCATCTCAGGTTACAAATTGCCACTCTTGAATCTACAGGGCTATGTTTTTTTTGTGGCAGTGACATTTTCCTTTCAAGTATATCAGTTCTTCCTTCGTTTCAAATGCTGGTTGCTCATTTTATCTGCCCTTTAAGTGTTTAAAAAGATTCAAACTGGATTAAGAAAACAAAAAAAAAATCAAACCCAAAACCTCACAGTCTTCTGGATTTATGTGTTTTCTGATGTGTTTGCCATGCTGTAACCAATCAGATAAGCTCCTTAGTTCCCTCCAGTGATGGATTATTGAGTTTTTATTTATGTTTCCCCTTGTTTAGCCTCCCAAGCACCAATACACTTGTACCAATGTCTCACCTTCAGCTCCCATTAAGGAAAGAAAGAGCCAGCAAATGTGATCAGCCTTGGAGATTTTCCAGGCTGGGAGTGCTGCTGAGCCCTCTCCTCTGCTCTGAACAGATTTGGCACTGCCTCTGCTCTCTGCCCAGCCCTGCTCCCAGCACGGGCTCCATACAGGGCACAGAGCACTCACTGCATTTCACACCCACTTGCTGACATCTGATAGACAGGAGGAAAATAAGGAAAAGCAGCACTGAGCAATGAAGGTCAGAGAGAAGTTCAAGACTGATAAAGGCCATGATCTCCACCTGCCAAGTGCTGTACAAAGTGTCCCTCCTGATCTACACTTACTGAGCTTTTTTTTCCCCTCCCAGAGCAGGAAAGCACTTTTAGACTAATGGTCAGCTTCAAAATCAACACACTGTGGGTTTCTTCACATGGAAGGATTCCAACTCTCATACTTTAAGTCAGTCTTAATATTCTTGTCTATTTGATTGCTACAGAATTGCTCTCCAAAGCACTGCATCTCAACAAACTCGCTGGGGAAGTCTGAAGATATTTGTGGTGTTAACAGAATGATGATCTCCTTCCAGGTAAGGGTCAGTCCCCTTGCCAAAAAATTTTGCTTTGCAGAAGGGTGGAGGATTAATTGCTGAAGCAGCTCCTGGCACCAATTAAACCTTGCTTATACCCAGGAGCAGCCTGAGCTGCAATCAAGCAACCTGCACTGATCCTCACCAAGAGCTTGTAGAGATTTCCCTTACCTGAAGGGCAATTCCATCAATATAAAGTCTGATACATTCAACTGGAAATGCTGATTTATCTGCTGGGGGTTCAATCCTGGTACAAGATAGCTCACCTATGGCTGAGCTGGGATTTTTCCCCACATCAGGTAAGAAAACAGGCAGGGCAATGTGTAGGGAGCAGAACTTCTCCAGAGCTGGAGAACACTGGCTTTGCCTGCACAGAAGGAACAGAAAATGCAGTGTAACTGGCTGGAATGAAAGGTCATCCCAGATCTCAGTGCTCTGCACTCCAGGGGAGAAGCACATGAGCCCAAACCTAAGCACAGACTGTGCCCTGTGCAAGTGAGACACCTGCTACAGGCACACACCTGCACAACCAGCTGTGTCAGCATCACCACCTGGTGCCACCACAAAACCTGGGCTGTTCTGGCTCCCGAGGGCTGAGACCAAACCATTAGCAGCAGTTTGCTCTCATCTGCACAGTCCTGTCCTCTCCTGCCCTCTCCAGTGTTTCATATTCCCTGTGGAGCTGTGTCCTACCTGTGCTAATACTGTGTCACATCCATCACACGGTGCCACTGAGGCCAGCTCAGTGCTGACAGGTTCCCAAAAGAAAGTAAAAACCAGGTTTAACAGACTTCTACCTGTCACCTGCTGTACAAAGAATGGGATAAGGCTGCAGAGCTTCATCCTTGGGATTCAGCACTGCATGACAACTGAGATTCCTGATACAGCTCCTGGCTGGTATGACCTGGAACCCACCAAGACTAAGACAACATTTTCAAGGTCCTAACACCTGCTAAATCCATTGCAGACACCTTACAAGACACACAGAAAACATGCCCTAATGCCAATATCCACTGCTGTGACAAGCCACTCGATTCCTCCAGTCCAGTGTGCTCCCAAGTGGTGAGAAACATCTGTGAAGAACAAACATTAAGCAGATATTGGACAGTCAGCAAAAAAATCCATTTCCTCTCCTGTGTACGGGATTGCAGTACACATTTCACAGAATTAGTTTACCATAGAAGACAGCAAATCAACTATAAACTGAATTGTTTACATGGCCCGTGTGGGACTGAGGGAAGAGCCCTCAGTTCCAAATCTTTCAATCATATGCACACATGATCAAAGCAAGGCTTCTGTGGCTTAGGGGCAGGTAACACGCTTTATGGCTCTTATGGAGACTACATTTTCATAATAAGAAGGAATTAAACACACAGAGGAGTCCCTTGGATTTTTGCACACCTCCTGAATTCAGTGGCCCTGGCTGCTGCCCCAGCTGTCCAGCCACGCTGGCTCTCTCCACACAAGGGTCAGTTTGGGGTTGGATGGACAGGTCAGCATTCCAGCCCTTGGCTAAGGGAACAGTGCAAATACAAGACCCAGAGCAGGGAACAGTGACCAGCCTGTGCAATTTTACACTGCATCTGCTTCTACCTTTGGTATTTGTTTTCATCCTATAGAGATATTAAGGCAAACTTATTCCAAAGCAGAAAATAGGTTAAAGACCAGAGCCAAGGAAAAATGATCCCTGTTCCTCTGAACACTGAACACCTCAATTCACAGGGAGGACTAAGAGCAGTGCTTGAATGTCTTCAATTAGATTCCAGCTCAACCATTGTCATATTGGGACAGACAAATGCCTGCTTGCAGTCTTGGATCACAGGGAAACAGCAAAAAGGAAGCAAGGCAAGCAAACTATTATTACCAAAAACATGCAAAACATCCAAGCTGTTCACTTGCATGAGGATTGTCTTTTCTTGAAAACCCAAGAGTACAAGTCCCAATTAAGAAATCCAAATAGCTTGGGTGATTGAGCCTGAAAATCATTCAGATATTAGTTACTATTATGTAGGACAGGCTGAGAAAAACTGTATTTAGTGCTCACAACAGCCAACAAACTGAGGAAAGTCACCACGGAGAGGGGAGAAGGGAATGAGTGGATGGACACGTGTGTGAGCTTAGTTTGTATTCAGCCCTATCAGCTCTCTTTGCACAAGAGAGAGAAGTGAGTTTTAGGAGCAAAATGAACCATGAAAGGTGGCAGGTTTGTCTCTAGTGGCCACAAGGGCCCAGAAATTCAAAGGTGTGAACATGACCTTGTCATCAACAGCTATTAAGCAGACAAATGCAGCTAAAGGTTTATCAAAACAGAGACACTGGCCTACACATCCCCTGGCAATAGCAGCTGAACTCTTCTTAAATAACCTTTTGTTAAAGATTTAGTAAAACCTGTTAGTACATTACACTTTGCAGAGCTTTAAGTAGGGCTTTTGTTTCAAGTGACACTTGTTGCCTTTCCCTCCAGCTGTGCACAGTCTTTACAAGGAATCTCAAAGGTGTTGCAGTGCCTGAGCTGGGATCAGTGGCAGACACTTCCCAGGGGACACAGCTGGAAGTCAGGTGAGAGCAGCTGGAACTGCGCCACTCAAACGGTCTGAACCCACACTCTCCAAGACAAGATGAGATCAAAACATGATTTAAAGCTCAGAAAAGAACAACATGAGAGAAGATGTGGCATCCACCCATCCACATGCTCCCACCAGCCACACACAGGCCCTGGAGTGCAGGGACATATCCTACCTACATCAGGTTGTTTAAAATACCGGGTTTTCACTGTTCTCCAGTTCCAGGCTCACAGTGCCACTGCAAGAGCCCAAGGGGAGACTCTTATTAAGCAGAAAGCAAAAAGAAGCAGAAAATTAAAAAGGAGAAATGTAAACCAGCACTGGAGACAAATGGTGAGCAGAGACCCAACCCCAGCTGATGCCATGGACTTTCCCCTCCCTTCAACATGTTTAAGATGTGCCTCAGGACCAACACAACAGTGACAGGCTATTGCAGCTCTGCAGAAAGCTTCTCATTTTTCTTGTCAATTTTTTTTAATTCCTCTCAATGGTTTTCAATGACCTGAAAAGGGCAGGACAGGCAAACCCATCCTATTCCTCCTGCCCATGAATGATGTGCACTTTCCAGTGTTATCAGTGTGTTGCTGTTAATTTTCTAATCTCTCTTTTCATTGAGACCAAATATTGGAATGTGTGAGTAGACCTGAACATGAAATCAGGGCAGTTTTCATTCCACCATCTCCATGAAGCAGTTCAGACCAGACCCCTGTTTGCCAGGACAAGCCAGAACACCCCCATCTGCTCAGCCACAGTCAGAATGGAATCCAGCATTAAAAACTGGAAGGATTTTCATGTTGGTTCAAAAGAAAGCTTAATCCCAGTATAGTTCTCTGCTTTCCTTCATTTCTCAACATGTATGTGGTCATGCCCTCGGATTCAATGCACATCTGTTATAAAGCAGATGAACTGCACAGTCCCTTTCTTCCCTCTCTCTTCTGCTTCCATGCAGAAAATTAAAGATTGGAGGGTTCACAGTCTATAGTAAAACCACTGGCTCAGATGATGAGTGAAACAGTTCTTTTGGAGGATTAACCTGGAATAGATGGCAAAGGAATGCAATTACTTTTTGGTTTCAGTGACATTAAGCACAAAGAGTATCCTCAGTTTAGGGAACTTGGCAGTATCAAAACTCAGTTGATGATAAAGATAATTAAGAGAAAACATAACATGAGACCAGCTTTCACAGAAATATGCAGCTCTACAAAGAGAAGACTAAAGCTGCTGTGATCAGCTCAGGAGGCAGTGATGGGGGCCATCTCCACCTGGAATTCTGGCACAGGCAGCTGAGGCAAGATGGAAAAGTGTGGTTTCCTTGCACAGAAAGCACAGTGGGGTATGAGGGGGTTTCAGTCATGAGCTCAGAGAAGAGTCATGAAACTGAGGACAAGGAGGATGAGCTGGGTGTCAAGTGTGCACATCAATGTCCTCACTGAAGGAAGAGAGAAGGTAAAAGCAAAGACAGGCTACAGATCCACAGAGAATGCAGGATGAGCAGAAAATGACTGGAGAAATAAAAAATATGAAGAAAAATATGTGATGAACACAGAGGAGGCTGAAAATGGCCGAGAGAGGTGAAAGGAAGGGACTGCAAAGCTCTAGGAAGCCTTAAGCAACAGGACTGGCAAGCAAGAGCTTAAGGAGAAGCCCTAAACACCCTTGAGCAGGCAGCCAGAGCACCCCAAGGAAGCCCGGGGGCAGCAGAGGGTCTGGGGACACATCGAGGAGCCAGCAGAGCTCAGCAGGGAGGGAGGGAACAGGGAAAGAGCACAAATCAGTGCAGAGCCAGAACTGCCTGGCTGCTGAGAGCTGAACCTGGAGGGGCCCTGGGGAGCAAAGAGCAAACAGCCCAGGGGCACCGGGAGGCTCTCAGAGCACAGGGACAGGACAGCAGCCACACTGAGCACAGGGACAGGACAGCAGCCACACTGAGCACAGGGACAGGACAGCCACACTGAGCACAGGGACAGGACAGCAGCCACAATGAGCACAGGGATGGCTGTGCAAACAGGACAAGAAATCCATCCTGCTGCTGCTGCCCCTGCAGCAGTGATCCCTGCCAGCTGCTTTCCAAAGGAGGAATTAGAGGTACTTAGAGCTGGTTTTACCAGGTAATCCATAGCAGTTCATGGAAAGAGAAATGTCTTATTGACTCTCAGCTGCTGTTCACCTTCACATACCCACGAGCACTGCAGCAAGCAGACATTTGCAAGTGTTTAATAGTCAGAGCCAATGTTAAATGTTTAACTGTGAGAGCCAATATTCATGGAACAAACTGGAGCAAAGCATCGCTGTCAGACTGGCAGGAGCTGCAGCTTTCCTGTCTCTGAGCACAGGGCAGCCCCACCACCAGCAGTGCTTCACCTTTCATCCCCCCCCAGCCATCTTAAACAAGAAACAAGAAGATATTCCAAAGGAGGGAGCCCTGTCTAGAGCTAAGGACTGCAGTTTGTGGAGGCTCTTTGCAAACACAAGGCAAAGACTCAGCTGTGGGTTTCTCTGACAACTCCCCAGCAGAGGATATCCCAGGTGAGCAAACACTGTAATGCAGAGTGCTCGTGGGGCTGCCTCCCAACCTGACCAAACCTCAACTCACAGCTCCTCTCCGTGCTCCACCAGAAACCTTTAGGAGAAAAACCTCCTGTTTTAAAATGCAAGACCTCTGCCTCTGTTGTGGACTCCACCTGCCACTGTGGGGTCCTGATCCAGCACTGCTGCTCTGAGGCCATCAGCACCCTGCTAAGATAAAGACCAGTGCAAATCCCAGTATTTAAACTACCTGTGGATACCAGCACTCAGGCAGAGGCCACAGAAGCCAGTAAGAGACCAAAAAACCCCACAGAATCAGATTTTTTAGTTAGTCATGTGACTTTCCTTGAGTACCACTGTAGGCTTTAATGGACACTGACATACTGATACTCCAGTGGACTCATTAAAAAAAAAGAAACTAAAAATAATAATCAAGACTAAGGAATTAGCCCATCAAAATAGAGGAGACTTCTGCTTCCTTTTGTTCATTTGTAAGGACAATCTCAGCTTAAGTAAACCAGCCAAAAATCCAGCACAAACACCAGCACACAGAAGTGAGCTCTTTTCTGTTAGCACCTTTCTGGAGGAAATGCAAACCTCTATTTGTTAGCAGTGTCACAAATTTCGGGCAGAGGTTCCAAGTGGGTTGACAGGCAGGAAGGACACATCCCCCACAGCTCCACGGGCTCAGAACCAGGCAGGGCTGTCTCTCAGCCCCCATGAACATGAGCAAACACCTTGGAGTATCCCTAACACGAGTTTTTCTTCCTTTTCCCAGGCGTGGGTCATTAAGTGCTTTCCTCCCCAGTGAATCCCACATGGAAGCACACATCCTTGCTCAGTGAAGCCTCTGCTTTTAGATTTTCCCAGCCATGAAATTGCTGTGACCAACACGCTCCCTCCACCACAGGCTGAAGTGTCATCCCAGTGGAAAAGGATTCGCTCCTTGTGGTGGCACAAAACTTTATCATCCCTTTTGCCACACAGACTTAATGAAAGGGCAGTACCCACTTACACACCTCCTACTAGGCTTTCACATGACTCTACAGGGGAAAAAAATGGCATTTTTAAGCTCTGATATCTGGCAATTCTTACTTGACAAACTATTTGTAGGTATGGCAAAACATATCACTGTCTTGCTGTGAACATCATGTAAAGACTCACTTTCTAACTCAATATATGAGCAGGTTTTCAGCTTCCAAATTCAGTTTGCTATTCCTCACAGACAGACTTACTAGATTTTCTTTCTTTCCTGCATTTAACCCCATGAAATGTGCAGTACTTAAAACGCCATCACTTATTATTAAATTTTAAGTATATGGTAACTAGAGATGTATAAAAGAGAGTTTAAAAGAGTCCCTCCAAGACAAAGCACTACATTTTTGTATGCCATCTGATAACTATGTGAACCATCAAGCATTTAAACCTTGGCTGTAATTTCAGAAGAGCTGCATATAAAACCTTATTTCCAGCTGGGTCTTTCCTCTCCTTTCTCTTTCCCCACTGAGTCATCCTGGTCTGTTCAGTCCTTAGACGGGCTGTGCATGAGAGACAGCATTGAAAATGCACTGTTTCAAAAAGATCACCCAACATATATGTATAAAACACATAAGCCATAAATCTATACTCATTCATACCATAATTCCTGGAAGGCAAAACCACAAAAAGTA
Source organism: Drymodes brunneopygia (assembly GCA_013400955.1). NCBI lineage: Eukaryota > Metazoa > Chordata > Aves > Passeriformes > Petroicidae > Drymodes > Drymodes brunneopygia. The sequence goes on from VZTZ01004827.1 coordinate 50,762, forward strand.
TTGAAATGGACTTTCATACATATCACTGCAAAACAGACCAGAGTCACAACATTGCCTAGTGCATGTTCCAAAAAGGAAAGGGGACTCGTCAGAGTAATCATTTCACAATATGGACCTCTGTGTAAACTACTAACGGTGGGGATTTTTAGCACTTTTAAATTTACTGTGTACTACAGAAAGTGTCCTTAACTTGCTGTCTCTGGTACATCATTAGAAGCCACACATCCAGTCTAATATGTCGTGTCTGATTTCAGAGATCACAGACTACAAGTGATTTGAGTATCAGTCATGTATACATATGCCCCTTGTGACTTTGTGACATTTAGATGACCCCCATTTCCACCACCAGCAGGCAAGCTCAGCACCAGAAGCACAAACTTGCACCTTAAACTCGAAAAACCGCTTTTTAGACAAGGAACCACAACACCCCAACTTCCCAGCGGGCCGAGAAGAGCAGAGATCCCTGGAGAGGGACCTGTGCAGTGCCAGCAGGGCAGCCTCTTGGCCAGAATGGCTGGGCAGTGCTGAGGATTCAGGGGGAACATCTCTGCGTGCAGCCTCGCCCCGGCGCTGCCGTGTGAGCCCAGGCGCCGCTCGCGCTCGTCACGCGCGGCAGCAGCGCTGTGCAGGTTTGAGAGAGGCACCTCCTGTAAATGTCAGTGGGTTTTTAAAGGTTAAGTAAGCATCTTGAGAAAGGCCTCCGTGCTCCTGTGCTCCACCTCAGCGCGAACTGATAAAGGATTATTGAAAAAGGGGGGAAAAAAAAAAAAAGCCTGCAAACAGATAAAAAGCTCACGGGTTGGTGTTGAACAATAGAATTTTTCTGTGCATAGCTACAGTACAAGTTTACCAATGGCAGATTATTAAATATTAGAGCATAGTATTAAAGACTGTTTTGCTTAATTAATGAACTCATCTACAGATGACTGCTAATTCATATACATGACTGTTTCTTAGAGCTATGGCAGCTTCCCTTGGAGTGCCCTCTGAAACATCTGCCCTTGAGGTCAGAATTAGTGCCAGCTGTGGGGTCACCAGCAGCTCTGTGAGTCAAGCCTGCAAACAAGCCCCAAAAGTTGATGAGAGCTCTGTGCTGTACCATGAGCTCTAGTACTGCTGTTATTGGAAGGAAAACAGCCTGGAAAAGCAAGAACCAAGACAAAGTGAAGCCCAGGAAGGACAGCCCCAGCTGGACACTCACTGCAGGAACACCAACACCTTCTTCCCTCACAGCCAGGAGTTTGGTGTGGTGTCACACACAACACCCAGCTGGATTTGGAAGGGGGGAGGACACACCTCAACACCCTGTCTATCCTCCCTCCCCCCTGCCAACCTCACTGGTAAAGGGCCATAAAATTTGAACAAACTAAATGGGCCTTGCACTATGAAAAGAGAAAGAAATTTCTTCTCTTCAATAGGGACAGAAGAAAACAGAAGGAAAATGGAGTCAGAGAGTAAAAAAGGACTGATACCAGGTACCCCCACTTTCTTTTTATGTCTAGAGAGTAGCAGAGGGGATTGGGAAGTGAGGGGAGAGAAGGGAAGCAGGGGTAGAATCTGGATGTGAGGAACACCCTGAGGAAGAATAAGCAGAATGAGGAACAAAAGATGACAAGGAAACAAAGTAAGCAGCAGAGAAGAGAAATCTACCGAGGGAATAGAGAAAAACAAAAGAGCAAGAGCGCAACAGAATCGAGTGGGGGAGGGAGGCTGGAACAAGAATCACTGAAACAGCTCAGAAAACTCAGACATGTCGTGTAAAAAAAGGTCCCAAGCTATAAATAGAAGGAAAAAGAAGGGGGGAATCATACAAACAGATTAAAGGCAAAGGAGAGATCAGCTTTAAAGCCTACCCTGCACAAAGCTTGCAAACATGATAGTAAGAACATAAGGCAGGTTACCACAACAACATCAACCCCCTCCCATAGAGGAGTCACAGGTGCTCAGCCCAAACCATCAGCCCTTCCAGGGGCACAGCACCTTTAGTGGAAGGTGTGACTTGGTCTGTTCCCAGGGTGATTTGATGGCCAGTGGGATGTAAGTCAGCAGTGCCCTGGAGCCAGGAGGGACATCCCTGTCCTGGGGCCACCATGCCCAGCACTGGCAGCTGGCTTAGGGAGGGGATTGTCCTGCCCTGCTCTGGGCTGGAGCAGCCTCACCTCGAGTGCTGGGGCACTTTGGGCACAACAGTACAAAAAGGACATGAAGCCATTGGAGAGTGTCCAGAGGAGGCCATGAGGATGGGGAAGGGCCTTGAGGAGAAGCTGTGAGAGGAGCAGCTGAGGGCACTTGGAATGTTCAGCTGGAGGAGGCTGAGGGGAGACCTCACTGTGGTCTTCAGCATCCTCATGAGGGGCAGCACAGGGCAGGTACAGATCTCCTCACTCCCATGGCCAGGGACAGGAGCCAGGGAAGGGCTGGGGCTTGGCCAGGGCAGGGTCAGGCTGGAGATCAGGGAAAGGCTCTTCCCCCAGAGGGTGCTGGGCACTGCCCAGGCTCCCCAGGGAATGGGCACAGCACTGAGGCTGCCAGAGCTCCAGAAGCTGCCAGGGATGCCCAGGGTGGGATTTTGGGGTGTCTGTGCAGGGCCAGGGGCTGCACTGGGTGATCCTGATGGGTCCCTTTCAACTCAGCATACTCTGAGATTCTGTGGTCAGAATACTGAGCTCCTACATAACACATATCACCAGAAAAAAACCCTTTCCTTGAGAGGTCTCTGATTTTAGCACTAGGGGGTCCTGGAGACACTCCTGGAGCTGAAAATGGCAAAGCCTCCTTGCAGAGCCTGCTCTGGTTGACTGTAAATGGGACGGAGTTAAGCTACAACAGGGTTAAAACAGAGCACTGGGGTAACCATGTGACCCATCTGTTCTGGATTTCTGCACTTGGTCTGCAGCAAATCCACCACATTCTGTCACAGAGCTGTCGAGAAGGAAAACTGCACCTCCTGCAATGAGGAAGCTGCTGGTTCACATCCCCCTGCACCTTCCTGGCTGCAGACACACAGCACAGCACAGCACAGCACAGCACAGCACAGCACACACAGCACAGCACAGCACAGCACAGCACAGCACCCCTGGCATGGACCTGCCCAGCACAGCTCCTGCTGGCACTGCAAAATCAGCTCAGCCTCTGAGAGAGACAGCCTCACCCTGCCAGCCCTGCCAGCCCTGCCAGCCCTGTGTCAGGGCTCACAGCAGCACCCTGCCCAGCCCACTCCTCATCTCCTCTGACACCCCTGCACCCCTCCCACTGCCTGCAGCAAGAGCAGGCACAGGGACACAGAATACCCAGAGAGCAGCTCATGGAGCTGCTGCTTTTTGAGATGAGTAATGGTAACAGAAGAGCTCCGAGCAGAGCTGCACAGCAGGGCAGCTGTGGGCAAAGGCAGCTCCCAGCACCTGAACAGTGCCAGCTACCAATGAAGATGTAAAAACAAGGCTGCTTTGTGAATTAAAGCACTCTTCTCTTGTCAGGAAAGGCTTGCCAAGTGACTTGGAACAGCTCTCCTTCATGCCAACTCCCCTTCTGCACCCATCTGAAAAGAAACTGTTCTCATTCATGTTGCTATAATGTGATTTATGTGTGGGCCAGGCTGGGCCAGCACAGCTTATTCTGACTTGGACTTGAGTCCAACTTTTTAGATGTTCTAAGTCACCTAATGCAAAATATATTAAAAAAAAAGAAATCTGAATCTTGATTGCAGTTATTTCTGAACTACTCCATAGCAGTGTTTATCTGTCCCTGAAACAGCACCAGAGGAGACACTGTGGTAGGTTCAGTAGGAACAAAAGACACTCCTACTGCTGCCTGAATCTGCTCCCTGCAATTTCTGCTGGCTGCTATTTGTCAGACAACAATAACAAGCCATGATTTTTGAAGTGAAACGCGCTGGTATTTGAATGAGTAAAATCCAACTATTCAGTCAGGGGAGGGCACATTCTTTGCGTTCGTATAATATTTCACAAATCCTCAAAAGTGCAGCAGCACACAAGGATGTGGTTTGTTTCTCTTTCAAACAGTCATCTGCAAGCAATTTCATTCAGTTAAATATCAGAATTAAATTTTAGCCATAGTGGTGCTTCTGTGCAAAGGAAATGATGTTTTAAATAGGCATGCAGATGTGGTCCTGCAGATTGGGCCTTAAAACACAGTAAATAACTGAAGGGGAGAGGCACTTACTCCTGAATTGCTATACCCAACTCCACAATGGAAGTTCTATATATGATATAACTAAAACTACTTCAGAAATAGAATCAAACTGTTATGCAATAAACTTTGTTAGTCCTAGAGAAAAGATGATCAAATAAGAAATACTGTTTCAAATTCTAAAGGTTTTATTGTTTAATTCCTACTAATTTCTCTGTTCAGATGAGCCCAAATAATGCTGTGATAATAAAAGTATTCTGTGCTACCCCATGTCTGAGACAGAGACACCCAACAGCACTCATCAACAGGCACAGCAGAAAGGCTTCCTAAATTTGGGTTAGCACAGATCTGATGCAGCTATCCAGGACTTCCCAGGAAAAACTGTTCTTTATCAAAATCTCCCACTGGCAGGTGTCCCTGTAGATGGGGCAGGTTCAAGCCAAGCTCCCTGGACTTGACAAGTGCAGGGACAAGTGCAGGACTGGCTCTGACTACCAGGGACAGTTGCCTATCTTCCAACACAATCTTTGCATGCAGTCACATCCACCTCGGGCTGACTGCTTCAGAGACAAGTACTTTATTTTGTTTCTCTTTTAAATCTCTACCAGGTGAGTACAAGATACATCCCTGTTCCCCAGGAAGGATCAGTGAGTGGCCAGCAAGTGTGGAGGTAACCACTTTCCTCATGGAAATTCTCAGAGAATTTAAGCACAGAAATGTCCAGAGAAAGACAAATGCCTCCTATAACCAGCCTTCAACCCAACAAACACAGACTGTCAAGACTGACAGACCAAAGATTTTGGAGAATGAGGTTCAAGCTGGGCCAAAAGCTCAATCACCCCTGTGTTTTCCAGCTCTCAGTCAAGTCACTGGTGCCCAGAGTTAAAATCTGGTTTGGGGTGAAGGCTTCTGTACTCTCTCTGTGCTTCTGCAATAGCTACTTTGGGGTGGGGAATGACTTCAAAATTTTCATTTCAATGTTTTGCTGGGAATATTCTTTCTTTTGTCCTAATACAGAATGGTAGAATTTTGGTATGTCAGAAAAAAAAAACATTAACAGAAGCACAAGATCATTCCCTCTTCATTCCAGTCCTGTGTCTGGCTTGAGGAAGAGCAGCTCTGCTTGTCATGGGGGGAATGTCTCTGAAGGAAAACAACTGCTGGGACCAGGACTGTGTGTCCCATAGCAGGACGGTGCTAACAGGCAGGATTCAGCTGGATTTCACCTGGAAAATGAAAAGCACTGTGTAGCTCTTAAATATTTTATTATTGAAAAGGGATCATATCCAACTGAGAGCTTTGTTTACAGCTTGGCAGAGTGAATGGAAAATATCACATGTTGATATTTGCATTTATCACCTCTGAGCACTGGGAATGGGTAACCCCAGGCACAGAGACTAAACAGTGGCAGCAGCCAACAGGCAGCCAAGCACCCCCTCAAATTCAAGCCAGTATCTTTTCAAACCCATTCAATTCACTAAATTTAAATGCACCGATACCTTTAAATCAGAAACAAACTCTCCAGTGTTCTGGGAGTGAAACAGCACTAAACTATGTGGTAATGCCAGGGAAAGAAATGCCTCCCTCTCTATAATAAGCCCACAGGAGACCATAGCCCCTTACACAACTATTTGCTACTGCGGGATTATTGCTGAATTATTTCTCAAAAAGAGTCTAATAAAATTTGAGTAAAACCAGAACCATTCCCACTGTTGTTATCAAAAGACTCGTCTGTACCTGCATAATAAACTCTGTTACAGGGAAAGAAAATGAGAGCATTAAAATCTACTCTGATGAATGTCTTCTTAACGAAAGTAAAATATTTATCACTTAGCAATTTTTACTTATGGACTCTGAGCAAAATATTTTGGTGTTAGATGCATAATGACCACAGAATTAAAACATGTCTTCTAATCAGAACCTGGAAAATAAAAGAGTTTTTTAATTTAAATTAAGGACTGAGCTAAAAGAAGCCTTGTGACAATGAACAGCATTTCTGTGCTCCACTAATTCCAAACACTGCTGGACAGATCAAATCAGTGTATGGCAGGATACAGTGTATGCTATGAATGCCATGGTTTTGGGCCTTTTAAAAAATTATTTATATTAAAGCACCATGTGAATTAGCCCTATTCTGTATTGCTAAAACAGGCATGTGAGTGCCCTAATTGCAAGTGATTTAAAAGTCCAGGGACAAAAGTGCCATTTAATTCTGTGATGCAGTGACTTCGTAACCTTCCGAGCTTGTCACCAGAAAGGTGGAGAGAAAAAACAAAACAAACAAACAAACAAAACCCCAAAAGGAAGGCTGAAGCCTATTTCCCAGGAGACAAGCACAGGCTGAGAGAGAGGTAACACAGATTCATAGAATATCCTGACTAGGAGAAGATCCCCAAGGGTCATCCTGTCCCACTGCTGGCCCTGCACAGACACCCCAAAACCCCACCCTGGGCATCCCTGGCAGCTCCTGGAGCGCTGGCAGCCTCGGGGCTGTGCCCATTCCCTGGGGAGCCTGGGCAGTGCCCAGCACCCTCTGGGGGAAGAGCCTTTATCTCATGTTCAATATGGTTACTGGGAAAGAGCCAGGAGCTGAATTTAAGTGTTGCTTGACTCTTAACTCTCCTGTTTTCTGGTCCATAACCATTTTTCACTTTCCTTGAGCTCCCAGCAGTGCTGAGTTCCAGGTCCTTGGGCAGTCGGTGCCAGCCTGGGCTCCTCCACCCTGGGCTTCACCCTGGAGCTCCCTGCTGAAGGTGCCCTGAACAACCTCAGCTCCATTTTCAGTCTGCTGGGCACCCACACTTCCCCCAGCACCAAGGCCAGCCTTGGGCTCAGCCAGGCCCCACATTCCCAGCCTGGGGATCCCTGGAAGTGGTGGCCGCTCAGTGGGAGCTGCTGGAGCTCCCCAGGTCAGGGCAGCTCTGCTGCTGTACCCTTACACTGAGAACATTGCACTCAGAAGCTAGCAGCACTTCCTGGGAGTTAAAAATGGATTTTACAGTGTTTCATTAAAAATAAATAACCTACTTAAGGGGGAAAAAAACCTCAGTATTACCAAAGGTAAACATACCAGGAGTTTCAACTAATGTTGACACAGCACAAAACACATATCAAATATTTGTCAATGAACTTTTTAATGCAATTTACAGGAACTTTTGTCTGTGTTTTTTTAATATTTTGACACTTTGTCATAATTTATTCCTTTCCCAAAGCAGGCTCTGCTTTTAGCTGACAACTACCTTTTTTTTTTCTTTAAACCACACTATTAATGTACTAAATTTCCAAAAATATTTCTGAAAGCATGTTATCCCTGGCATTTAACCACTAGCTTGTCATACAGCTGAGCCCACTAACCTCAACACTGCAATAGTAGACTTTAAGTAACCACTTGCTTAAAAGATGAGGGGGGGAAAGGGCAGATTTTTGGATGACAGAAAGATGGCATTTTTACAGTGACAAAGATTTATGATATTTAAATTGCTCAGCCAAACTACTCCAGTGTAATGACTGAAGTTCAGATGGGTATCCTGTATTTAAATGCACAGATACACTGCAGGGCAGCTACTTCTGGATGGCTTTGATGGGCTAATTTGCAATAAAAAGTAAGATTCCAAGGAAGAACCTTGAGGAGTCAATTGGCTGGTGTGATGTTTAAAATCCATCTGGTATTTCAATACCCTGCCAGCTCCACTGATGTGTTAGCTGGCTCTGGATATGGGGCTAAGCCTTAATGCAGCAAATAGAAACACCTTAAATATCTAAATGAAATGCTCCAGCCATAGCAGAGATCTCTGCACGAGACAAGTTCAGCTGAGTTCCTGGGGGAAGGAAAAAATCCCTGCAAAGAGAATGGAGTTGTCTGTAACAGCTGACAGAAGTACAGATGCAGCTAGTCAAGTGCAGCCAGTTATGATTCAGTTGTATAATAGCATTTGCACTGACAGACAAGACAATCTTTCTTACAACTGTCTGTAGCTTTTTGGCTTGAAGAATCTTGATGCTCTTATAAATTGCAACTTCCCATCACATTCAAAATGTCTATATATTTTTACAGGACACAAGGCATTTGTATGGCATCTGTTACAAAATATATATTCCTACTGCCTAGAAAATGCATTTCAAGTCTTCATACATTAAGTCTGATTTATTCAAGCTCATGGAAAAACTATTTCGAGCAATCTGTCTGCAACACAGGATGCATGAAGAACTGGGGTGCCAGAGACTGGCTTCTGATTCTCTGCCCCTCAGCACCAGATAGAGAAAAGTTACTTTGACCTGAAATTAATGTAAATTGAAAGTGCTGCAACCTGAATCACTCCACGAATGTAATTCTAGTCCCATTTACCTGACATCATTAATCTGTGCAGCACTGCTCATCAGTCAGTTATCTCACTTCACTGCAGTTGCCACAGAGCATCCCTGTTTATGGAGACGTTACTCTTTTCAGCACAGAGGTTGAGTTTTTACCCAGATCACCTAGAGACATGGTTTGCAGATAATCTCCAGCTGACAGAGGCCGTTCCCAGGGCTGGCAGAGTGCACTAACACTCCCAGGAACACGTGCTCCTTATCCAAGTGTTTCCCATGGCATTTCCTGACCACCCTGCACTGCTGCCAGGCACCACACACTGAGGAAAATGTCCCAAAATTCAGAGACTGCAACAAAGCTACCAGAGCCCAAAGATGCACTCCCCTTGAAGAGGCTTTGTGGTTTGGTGTTTGACAATGCCCATGGGCTCCAGTGACAGCCTGCTGGGTCCCAGAGCCCAGCCTGGAGAATCAGGGGATGGAGCACAGGTCTGCAGTGGGGGGAAACAGCTACACTGAGAAACTCGAGCATGACACACACATAGCAAAGAGAAGGCACAGAAGCACAGCACTGCATCTTCCCAAGCTCCTGAGCACTCTCACCAGGTGACCACAGAGCCCTGCAGATGGCACAGGGCACCACGAGATAACTGCTTCTACCCCACATTGTGCCCCGTGCCCAGATGCCTGTAGATCCCTTACAAACATCCAGGAGCCATGGATGAGATCTTTTACATTTCTGTTGAGAGATTTAGTGCCCTCTCTTAGATTGTCTTCATTAATATCATCATCATCATCATCATTATTATTAACAATACAGACACTCATAGCTTCACACTTCCACAGTCACAGAATATCCTGAGTCAGAAAGGACCTGCAAGGATTGAGTCCAAATCTTAAGTGAACGGCTCACAGAGGGATCAAACTCACACCCCTGGTGTTACTGACACCTTGGTTTTGTTTCCTTTAATCTCTTTGCACACTACTCGTGACCCCTCCTTCCAGGTGAGAAAAACCTGTCTGCAAAAAACATACTCAGGTTGTTGGACAGAGCAAGCAGGTGATGCCCTGTCATGGGACCACTGCTGCCCCACACACCTTCAGGACTAACAGGCTTGGAAAAGACCTTTTAGATCAC
>VZTZ01004828.1:3349-14893 GCA_013400955.1 Drymodes brunneopygia
TTGTCCAATCCATAACTGTCTGTAAAAAGGTATCAATATAAGAATAAAGAGAGGCTGGGGCTCTTTTTGCTCTCTGCCCAGCCTTGGTGGCTGAGCTCCTGAGTTGCCTGATTGTCTCGTGTCCTGCTACAATTTTTAATTCTGGGAACTCCCATCCTCTCCCCCAGCTCCAACGAGAGCACCTTCCTCGTCCTGTCCGTGGTGCTGCTCCTCCTGCTCCTCCTGGCCCTCGTCACCGCCGTAGCTCTGGGTGTCAGGCACTACAAACTCCTGAGGAGAACAGGTACGTGGGGCTGGGATTGTCCCTGCACCCCAGGTGAGCTCATTCCCAGTGCCCCGAGAGGCCTCAAGGCTCCTCCCTGCCTGCCCTCACCATAAATCAAAGCCAGGTTCCCCCAGAGCCTGCACGGGGGTGAAAATACCATAGAGGAGGAGTAAAGTGAGAGCAAAGAGCTCCCCAGGCTCAGGGCAGAGGCACATCCCATCACTGGGCAATCCCACGGCCTTCCCAAACTTCCTCAGGGCTTTTCATGGATTTCTCTGCATCTAAACCCTCTGATTTTGGCTCGTTCCAAAGGTAACAGAGAAGCAGAGGACAGCAGTGACAGAGCAGAAGGCACAGCACAGGTAAGGAAAATTAAACATTTCCTACACAGTACCAAATCCCTGACCAGCAGTCTGGGAAGAGCTGTCAGACTCACCTGGTGAGGAGCTTGGGGCTCAGTTTGGTTATAAACAGGAGGGAAATGGTGTTTAATGTCAGCAGAGAGAGGAATATTCCTGTCTGGAGAGAGAGAGGAATAATTAATGCAAGGAAACTCCAGCAGGAGGAAACCCAGTGGAGCAAATTCTGGTAACTCCTGAGAAGGGACTCAAGGAGTAACAAGCAGGGTCAGGGCATGAGATTGTCACCTGCATCCAGGAGAGCTGGGGAAGAAAAGAGTTCTCTGTTCTGTCACCTCTGTCACAACCAAAGGCAAATTTTGACCCAGCTTCTCCTTTCCTTGTGGGCAAACCTCGCTCTCCTGGCAGCAGCTGTGGCCTGGCACTGACTCATGCCAACGAGTGATTTCCCTTTCTCTTCCCAGCCTGGCAGCTCTGGAGGGAGGGAAAGTTCTCAGGATGACAGCAAAGGGCCAGCCTACATCAACCTGGACATGCAGCCCCAGGCCAGCCCCGAGGATCCCCTCTACTGCAATGTGGAACCAAGCCAGGCTCACAGGAACCCCCAGCACGTGGAATACGCCGTCATCGCCTTCAACCCGGCCCCGAGGAACGACAGGGAGTGAAGCACAGAACCCCAAACCAGCCAGAAATGGGAGGAAGAACTGGAATGCAGAGTGGGGATGAGGAGTAGGAGGTGTGGAGGTGGATGTGTGGAGGTGGAGGTGGAGGTGTGGAGGTGGAGGTGGATGTGGAGGTGGATGTGGAGGTGGATTGTGCAGGTGGAGATGGATGTGTGGAGGTGGATGTGTGGAGTTTGAGGTGGATGTGTGGAGTTTGAGGTGGATGTGTGGAGGTGTGGATGTGTGGAGGTGGAGGTGTGGATGGACGAGCTGAGTTTTGCTGCCGTGTGTGTGGTGTTGCCTGAGCATTTTCAGCCCTCCCTCCTGGCCAAGCAGAGCTTTTGCCACACTCGTGGCAGATTTCCTGGGGTCAGAGCTGTGGGGGATTCCCAGGATCTGTTGTACATCCGCTTTTCCAGTTCCATTAAAGTGCAAAGCCTTGGAGAGGCACTCTCCCTGTGGAAAGGAGCAGTCTGGACGTGGCTGGGTGAGGGATTCCAGCTGAGTCCCTGGACAAACCCTGCCCCAATCCCAAGGATTCAGCTGCTGTGGCCAAGCAAACTCATTCCAGTGCTGCAGGGATCCAGCTCGAACCTGGCTGGGTTCATTTTCCATGGAATGGGCTGGGGATCCGAGTGCTGGATTCTCAGAATAAGCAGAACCAGCTCCTGCACTTCCCTGTCTCTGCTGGAAACGCTCCAAAGGACACATTTTATTCAGCAGTCATGTGGGGAGCAACACAAAATGAGTTTATGGGGCTCAGTTCCACTTCTCCAGGAGCTCTGGCTCCTGATTTCCCTGCCCCAAGCCCTGCTGGAGGTGACAGACCCCGAACCAGCCCTCATTCCCAGGCCAGTCACATCCAACAGGCTGCTCTTGCCAGGGCTGCAGCAGGGAGCCTGATGGAATTATTTTTTTTTGAGATTTTCAGAGTTGAACTGACAGAAAGAAAAAGGAAATGGTTCTGGAAATGGTTCACTCAGCCCAACATGCCCCTAATGATTTGCTCTCCGTGCAGTTGCACCGGGTCAAGCTGTGGACGAGTAATAGCAAAAAACAGTGGAGTGGAAGAGAGGCATTTTCGGGGAGAGTCTCAGAGAGAATCCAGATTTGTGCTCCCTGGAACAAAAAGGGACAAAAACTGCACTCAGTCACCTCACAGAGAATTTCTGGTCACTGTGAGGGACCATTTTCTTGGCCACCAACTCGAGGAAAGGCACATTTAGGATCGGCCAGGCCTGCAGGTTTTGCCAGTTTAGAAGCCAGGATCTATTTGTGTTTTAATGGAAGTAAATAAATCACCTCACAAATGAACAACCAGCAGCCCACCCCCATCACTTTGCTGATGCTCTGGGGGGTCTGTGCTGCATTCCTGAGCCCCTCCAGCACTGTGGCACTGGCTGGCTCAGGATCAGTGTCCCCAGCCCAGGTCCTGTGTCCCTTGTGCCAGGCACAGAACATGGGTGGGTGTTGGGTTTGGTTAAAGCACCCACAGCTTCTCCCAGAGCAGTGCCCCTGCCCTGCTGGCTGTGCTGGGATTTCACACAGGGATTCTCTGTGCACAAACTCTTCTTTCCACTGAAAATCCAGGGGGTGATGTCCTTGCCCTCCTTCACCCTGGGGATGCTGCCAGAGCTGCCATGAGAGCCTCCCTTTTGGCTTTCCAGAAATTCCCCCCATGTACAGCTCCTGTAAATCATTTATCCTGATTTATCACCATCATTCTTGGGGACAAGGGGAATGGTTTCCCACTGCCACAGGGATATTGGGAAGGAATTGTTCCCTGGGAGGGTGGGCAGGCCCTGGCACAGGGTGCCCAGAGCAGCTGTGGCTGCCCCTGCATCCCTGGAAGTGTCCAAAGCCAGGCTGGACAGGGCTGGGAGCAGCCTGGGATGGTTGAAGATGTCCCTACCATGGCAGGGGTGGAGCTGGATGATCTTTAAGGTCTCTCCAACCCAAACCAATCTGTAATTCCATGATTCCATGAAATCCCATGAGCCACCCAGGCCCGTGGCTCCAGGCCACCCCAACGTGCTGCTCCCTCCCCGGCTGGCTGAGCTGTGCCTGGCACTGGGCAATGCTGATGCCTGAATTTCCAGCCCACGAGAGCCGTGCTGGAGAATTGCTCAATGTGCAGGATGAAAAAGATGCCAAGTTCCTTGTGCTCCTTCCTTCCGGCACGGAGAGGACGGGGAGAGGAGCTGCCCGTGGGCAGAGCCGGCATTTGCTCCTCTCCAGGCTCCTCTCCAGGCTCCTCTCCCTTCCCTTCCCTGCTCAGCTCCATGGAGAAGCTCCTGCACCTCACCTTGGTCCTCCTGTCAGGTAAGAACCACGTGTGGCTTTGGGGTTCAGGTAAAGGGTGAAGGGCTGGGGCAAAGCTTGGTCTCTGTCTGGAGGTTCCACCCTCGGAGTTTTGCCTTTTCCCTTTATTTCCCAAAGTGTTCCCAGTGCTCCCAGATTTCCTCACAGGGATCCTTTTCAGTCAGAACAGGAAGCACTGGTGAGAGAAGTCCTACGTGCAACGTGAAATTGCAAAATCCTGGGTTGTTTGCATTTGCAAATGGGATTTACATAGATGCAAATGAGCACAGACAGGGCTCAGGGGAGGGAATGTAAACCCAGGGAAAGGCTCAGCTGTGAAATCCCGGACACCTGGGTGTTTCCAGCTTGGAAAGGAATGTCCATCTGACATGAGAACCAGGGCACAGGGCCCAGCTGGGGCTCTCTGCAGAGCTTTGGGGATCTCAGATCCTCAGGCTGTGGGAGCATAAAACCTCTCCCAAAAATCTGAATTAATTTGGAGAAAGTTCCCTGCACTTTCCCCAGTGGCACCCAGGAAAGGAGGAGGAACACCAGTGGTTTAGGATCTGTCAGCAGAATTGGTCAAAAAGAGAATGACACAACATTTTCCAGAGGGACATCAGGGAACCTTTTAGTGATTCCGTTTGAGAGAGGTCTTGTGGTGCTGTGGGAATTCTGGGGCTGGAGGAAGGAAGGGGAAACAGGAGAAGCAGTAAAAGAATTTTGGAGGGATTGCACAGGACTGGACTGGATATTCCATGAGGCAAACCCTGACTGGAACAATATCAGGATAAAGCCCTGTAGGTGTTGGATGCTCACAGAGCACAGATCCATTTTAAGTCTTCCTCTAGTCAGATTTTTCAGTTTACAGTTCACTTAGAATTGTTGAAATTATTGTAAGAAGTGTTATTAAAAGGCTCAGCCAGCACAAAAAGCCTATTTTTAAATTTACTTCTGTTTTATCATTCCTTATGGTCTCACAGGAGCTTTTGCTGTGGCTTTTTTTTTTTTTCACTAGAAATAGAGATTTCCACAAATACCACACTGCACTTCTCTCTGGGAGTATTAATAACTCCGACTGTCCCCTCTGCCTGTCACAAAGAGGAATGGAAATTAGAAATGAGGAACCAAGACAATAAAAAAAAAAAAAAAAAAAAAAAGAAAGCCAAGCAGACAAAGGCCAGTTGTCAACACAGTTAAAATTAGTAAGATATTAATTAAAAGATGGGGTGATAAAAAGTGTGAAACTGGGTTTGGAAACCAGGAGTGGGATTGAGAAGGGACCGGTGAGGTTTGGAGGTGTCACTGGGACAGGGTCCAGAATATCTGAGCCCAGACCTGAGCACACTGGGTTGGTCATGGGGGAAGCCATGGTGACACCCGACAGGTGACAACCCTCTCTACAGCAGTCCTCTACAGGTGACAGCCAATGAGTGACAGCCTCGTGAGTGACAGTCCTACAGGTGATGCCCTATGGGTGACAGCCCTACAGATGACAGTCCTCTACAGGTGATAGCCCTATGGGTGACAGCCTCAAGAGTAACAGTCCTATAGGTGACAGCCCTACAGGTGATGCCCTATGGGTGACAGCCCTGTGGGTGACAGCCCTGCAGGTGATAGTCCTACAGGTGACAACTCTACAGGTGACACCCCACAAGTGACAGCCCTATGGGTAACAGCTCTATATGTGACACTCCTACAGGTGACACCCCATGAGTGACAGCCCTATGGGTATCAGCTCTATATGTGACACTTCTACAGGTGACACCCTCTGAGTGACAGCCCTACAGGTGATAACCCTACAGGTGACAGCCATATGGTGACAGTCTGAGAGGTGACACCCCCACAGGTGACAAGCCTGGGGGTGACAGCCCTATAGAGATAGACCTACAGGTGATAACCCTACGGGTGACAGCCTAATGAGTGACAGTCCTACTGGTGACAGCCTACAGGTGGCACCCTATGGGTGATAGTCCTACAGGTGACAACTCTACAGGTGATACCCACACAGGTGACAGCCCTATGGGTAACAGCCCTACATGTGACACTCCTACAGGTGACACCCCATGAGTGACAGCCCTACAGGTGACAGCCCTACAGGTGACACAGCCCTAAGGGTGACAGTCCTATAGGTGACAGCCCTACAGGTGACACTCCTACAGGTGACACTTATGAGTGACAGCCCTACAGGTGATAACACTACAGGTGACAGCCATATGGTGGCATCACTAGAGGGTGAAAATGACGTTCAGCATCCCCACAGGGAGGGATAGACCTGGAAGGTTTTTGGCTCACCCCTCTCTCTGTCTCTCTGTCCCTCTGTCCCTCCATCCTTCCATCCTTCCATCCTTCCATCCCTCCATCCCTCCATCCCTCTGTCCCTCCATTCCTCCATCCCTCCGTCCCTCTGTCCCTCCATCCTTCTGTCCCTCTGTCTCTCTGTCCCTCTGTCTCTCCATCCCTCCATCCCTCCGTCCCTCCATTCCTCTGTACTTCCATCCCTCCATTCCTTCATCCCTCTGTCCCTCCATCCCTCCATCTCTCCGTCCCTCCATTCCTTCATCCCTCTGTCCCTCTCTCCTCCTCTCCCTCCGTCCCTCCGTCCTTCCATCCCTCTGTCCCTCTGTCCCTCCATCCCTCCATCCCTCCGTCCCTCCATCCCTCCATCCCTCCGTCCCTCCATCCGTCTGTCCCTCTGTTCTTCCATCCCTCTGTTTCTCTGTCCCTCCATCCCTCCATCCCTCCATCCCTCCATCCCTCCATCCCTCCATCCCCCCATCCCTCCATCCCTCGCAGCATCCTGCGCCGCGGAGAACGTCACCGTGGTGGCCGCCGTGGAAGGGGACACCATTTCCATCAACTGCTCGTACGACGCGCGGCAGTGGTGGCGGGAGAAGGGCTGGTGCCGGCAGCTGGAGCGGGGCCGGTGCCAGCCCGTGGTCAGCGCCCCGCCCGCCTGGCTGCCCTTCCCCAGGGCCAGGAGGGGCTCCACCTCCATCAGGGACAACGCCCGCGCCGGCCTCGTCACCGTCACCATCAGGCGGCTCCGCAAGGAGGACACCGGGCTCTACCAGTGCACCACGGATTTCCTGGGGGACACCAGGAGCCTGAGGAAGGTGCGGGTGGAGGTGCTGGAAGGTGCGTGCTGGGGTTTGGAGTTGGGAGGGTTCCTCATGGAATTCCATGGGTTCCTCATGGGATTTCACCGGTTCCTACTGGAATTTCACGGGTTCCTCATGGAATTCCATGGATTCCTACTGGAATTCCACAGGTTCCTACTAGAATTTCACAGGTTCCTACTGGAATTCTGTGGTTCCTACTGGAATTCCACAGGTCCCTACTGCAATTTCACAGTTGTCTGCAGCTGCCAAGGGCCCACTTGAGCCAACATCTACTTTTGTCTCACTCTTAAGGAGGTTCTGTGTTTCTCTGCTTCTTTTTATTCCCATTTTACACCAAAGGGACCTCACTCTTAGAGGGTACCTGACACGTCACCCCCTCATTGCTCCCAGTACCCCATTTCACCTGGGTCACCTGCCCAGCTGAACATCACCCAGAAACATCTGCAGGCTAAACTCTTGTGTGCTTCCATCAGCAGCTGGCCTGGTGACCCACGTGCCAGAGGAGCCCAGGGCTGTGCAGAGCATCTCCAGGTGAGCCCAAAACTCCTTGTGCTAGGATCTCTCATCTTCCAAGGATTCGGGCAGCACTACAAGAAGTTTTTCAAGGTTGAACCATTCCCTTCATGGTTGCATTTCTGGTTCCCCACAGGTCCCTTCCCGACGTGGATTTCACTGTTTTCTACATCCTCACTGGGTTCCTGGTGGCCAAGTTTGTGGTGGCTGTGCTGGTCTGTGGCGTTGCCCACAGCAGGAAGAACAGGGGGAGAGGGCAGGAGCCAGGTCTGGGTGAGCAGCAGGTGCTCCCGTTCCTTACTGACCTCGGACAGGATGGAATCAGCGTCTCCTGGGAGAGCTCTGCGTGAGCCAAGCCAAAGGGAATCCACAGGAAAGGAAAAATCAGGGATTTCCTACCAGCCACAAGGAAGGGATCGCTACCAAACACAGGTCTGCAAGAACCTGTCACTCTGGAGAGTGACAAGAAGAAGAAGAAGATGGGGATGTCTTCTACGTGTGACACTTCCCCATCATCGCCTCTTCCCCCTGGCACCACATCCCCAGGCAGTGATTCCAGACATCATTCCCAGGACCATCCCACCACGGCCTGAACTGACACCCATCAACTTCCTGCCACCTCAGGTGACAGATTCTCTTCCCAAGGTGAGGAAGAGCAGCTCCCAAAAGCCGGTCTGGACCAGTGGGGATGCTTGGAGAAAATCCCCGTGGAAAGGGGTGAGGAACTGCAGGATGTACCAGGAAAGGATGTGGTCTCCTGGCAGCTCTGAGGTGGCTTCCTCCTCTCTGAAGGGACTTTGTGAGCACAGGAAATGTCCCTCTGTTTGTATTTTCTCTCCCCAAAGTGAGGCTGCACTCAGCTCTCCCAGCCTCCAAATCCACGGGCACTCACTTTTCTTTTCCCTGCAAAACTAAATAAAATCCAGCTGATTCTCTGGCTCGGTGTGGATTCCTGCAGGTCACAGCCGTGTCCCAGAGCAGAAGTGGTGCCTGGAACACCCTGGAGTGTTCAGAACATCCAGGAGCACTCAGAGCCAGCAGGACAGGCTGGAACATCCAGAGCCAGCTCCATGCAGGGACAGCAGCTCAGAGCCCAACCTCTCATTGCCCAGAGGAGCAATGGCTGAAATTGGCTTGTTTTAATTACATTTTGAGTTCTCATTTTTAGGGTGGTTCTGTGTTTTGTCCAGAAATTGAAAGTCATGGTGGGACATCTGGCAAACCTTTGTCCTTCTGAGGCCTCTCCCTCCCACCACTGTGAGCTTCTCAGTCTGAAATCAGCAATTTTTGGGGAAGAAAATCTGTGTTTGTTGCCCTCTCCTGGTCCAGACCGGTGACCTGCATATGGCTGCATCCACGGAGAGGAATTTGCCATCTAAAATAAAATACCTCCAAGGAAATAAAAAGAAAATGATCAATATTTTACTGGTTACCATCAAAAACGATGGCAATTTGGCAGGATTGTGTTAATCAAAGTCAAATGGGTTTGGGACAGAAAAATTTCTGGGGCTGGTTCTGTCCTTCCCTTCCCCTGTCCCTCTGTGCTGATGTTGGCTCTGTCCTGGGTGACCTGGACACCTCATGGGGGTTGTTTTTTCCTGTTTTCCTCCCTTGATGAATCACAGCTCGAGGTTCTTCAGAACTTTTGGGGCTGTTTGCAAAAAAAAGAAAAAAGGAACTCTCTGTCCCTCAGCGCTGCTATCCTGTGAGGAAACTCCAGCCCTGTGTTTGGTGCAAAATGCTGTCCCAAATTCAAGATAACTCTGATCAAAGTCTCATTAAAGCAGGAGGGACTGGAATGATGAATGAGCTCTCATGGAATATGAGCAGAGTGCAGCTGAGGAAGCTCCAGCTTAATGACTCAGGGAAAGATCATCTCAGGAGCCGTTTCCAGGGGAGAAACAAACTGAGGAACTGCATCAGGCTGGAGGTTTGGGGTGAGTTAATCAGAGAATTGATGAGCTTCTAAAAGTCAGCAATTTCTTACCACTCGACAAGAAAGATTACAGGTCAGTGCTAAAGAGCTCTCCTCGGAGCCTGGAAATTTCCTGAGACACAGATAATTCCTGAATTTCTTTTTTTTTTTTTAACAAGTTTTTGATACGTGCTAATGGGATAAACAATTTGGAGCCAACTGGTGGAGGGGGGAAGGGGTCTGGCTTGGCTTCATTGATAAATGAAATTTTATATTTACAGCAGCAGATGGAACAGATCTGAGTCTTTGCAGGAGGAAAAGTCACAGATTTTTCAGTAGCAGAAGAAGTCCCCAGGGATGGGTTGATGCGGGAAAATCACCTGCTCTTTGTTGCTGGTGCTGTTCTCCAAAGACAGACCCTGAGAGGGGTCAGTGCATCCCAGTGAGGGATGTCCCCAAACCCTGGTGGCACTGCAGGAGGGGAATCCCAGCTATTGAGGGATGTCCCCAAACCCTGGTGGCACTGCAGGAGGGGAACCCAAGCTCCTGAGGGATGTCCCCAAACCCTGGTGGCACTACAGGAGAGGAATCCCAGCTACTGAGGGATGTCCCCAAACCCTGGTGGCACTGCAGGAGGGGAACCCAAGCTCCTGAGGGATGTCCCCAAACCCTGGTGGCACTGCAGGAGGGGAACCCAAGCTCCTGAGGGATGTCCCCAAACCCTGGTGGCACTGCAGGAAATGAATCCAAGCTCCTGAAGGATGTCCTCAAACCCTGGTGGCACTGCAGGAGGGGAACCCAAGCTCCCCGAGCTCCCAGGCTGAAGCTGCTGCATTTTTTGGTTGTCTGACACCTTTGTGCAAGGCAGACACAACCCCTTTGCAGGTTTGAGGAAGTCCCAACCCTTCTGCTTCTTTTTTTCTCGCGGTAATAACAAAAATGCACCACGTTGATCATTACCTGGCCTCGAATCTGCGGGAACAACATCAAATCCTCATCAGAGGAAAACTCGGCTGCTTGAAATCACCCCAAATATTTCATTTGCTGACCCTGCCCGCTCCCTTTAACCTTAGGAAGTGCAGCTTGTGCAAGTTTCCTCAGCTCCTCTGAGCTCACATTCCCTTTTGCCACACATCCCCTCTGCCCTTCCCCAATTTCCTCAGGCGAGGAGGGAACATTTGCAGCTGCAGATGAACCAGGGCTGATGTTCAGAAACCAAGACTGCTGCACTTAAAAACCACCCAGCTCGGTTTGCACCCAGCTGCTGAGCGTGGGGATGGGGCTGAGGGGAGGGACACACTTGGATGAACAATTTCCCCCGAAAAACAAAAAGAAAAGTTTTCTAACAAAAAAGAAAAGTTTGGTGGGCAAAGCCAGAGGAAAGCTGTGATGCATTTGCTTTTCCAAGTGACTCTATTTTTAAATAAACCCAAATACAGGAAACTGGTGGTGTCTGGCAGCAGCTGATACAGCACCACAGCCAGGCCAAGGGAGCTGCTCCCTCTGGACTTCAATATTCACAAATAAAGTGTTAATCACTGCCCAACCTGATAAAATCCAGCAAAGTGCTAAAAAAATCTGCTTTATTTTAAACCTGTGAGCTTTTTCCTGGGCTTCAGATAGACAAGGATGTGTTTTAATAAACAAGGGGTTTCTTGGAAAATATTTGTCTGCTTTAAGGTATAAACTGTCATCAGCTCGAGCTCCTGGGGTGGAATTTACACTCCAAGGTGTTGATTCGTTTTACAAAGATATAATTCTGTATTTCCCTGTTTGTTGTTTATTAACACACACCCAGGAGAAATGGAGCTTGAATTTATTACAAATTACACCCCTGTTGATCCAGCTACAGAACCCTGGGCTGGTGGTGATGTGAGCAAAGATCCCTCAGAGATTAGGGATAAATCCCCAAATTCAGCTGGCTGAGATTTCCTGCTTAATTCTGTGAGATGGAGATCAAGGATGCTGAACAGGACACAAAAAATGGGTTTAATTTTTGGATATTGAGACTGCAGGAAGTCTCCAGCCTGGATAGTGGGTGGAAAGGGAGGGAAGGAAGGTGGGAAGGCAGGGAAAATATCCATGGATTGGATAAATTCTGCTCTGCCTGTGAGTCTTGTGCAATTCTGAAGGTGAGGGTGAGAGAAAAAAGTAAATTCTATTGACTGCTCTGATGCAGCTACAACATTTTTACGTTTTTACATTTTACAAAATTTTACCATTTCATCCGAGATGATTTTATTATTCTACTGCAAATTGCCTGAAAAAAAAAGCTAGAAAATTACATCATAATAGCTAAAACCCCTGATTTCTGACTTCCTAAACAGCCTTGCGTGATTGTTCACCCCATTTCCTGTCCCAGCTTCCCACTCTCTGATCTTACATGCTGTCATTTCCTTTTTTTTTT
>VZTZ01004828.1:16894-27672 GCA_013400955.1 Drymodes brunneopygia
GTTCCAATCCTGGGAAAAGCAGCGTGCCCAGAGGGGTCACAGGAGACTGGGAAATTCGATCTTTGTTAAAGATTTCAAAGCTCACCCAGCCCTCCTGAGAGGAAAACTCTTTTTGTGTAAAAAACCAGAAAAAAGCTTGTTCTAAGGGGCTTCATTCAGCTGTGTTTGGGCTAAAAATGACAATTACAGGATACCTGGGAGCTGGGGATGAGGAGGAATCGCCTTCCTGGGAGGTGAGCTGGAATATGAGGGAATTAAATCTTGGAAAGGAGGGAAGTTGGGCACACGAGGATGGAGAGGGGCAGGTACAGATTCCAATAGCACTTCCATGGACGCTCCTGGTGCTCCAGCACAGATTCCAAGAGTCTTCAGGGATAATTAAAGAACACAATGAATCCTGCAGGAGGGAATGGAGCATCTCCATGAGTGCTGTGCCCACAGCCCTGCAGGGACATGGAGCCACTGCCAGGAACATTTCCCATCCCCTTCCAGGCAGGAACGGTGGCACAGCCTCCTCCCACACAGCCCCACACCTGGGGGACACACAAAGCAACAGTGGCCAGCTCAAAGCCAGGCTTCTTCCCTTCCCTTCCCTTCCCGAAACCTTCCCTTCCCGAAACCTTCCCTTCCCGAAACCTTCCCTTCCCGAAACCTTCCCAAACCTTCCCGAAACCTTCCCTTCCCGAAACCTTCCCAAACCTTCCCGAAACCTTCCCTTCCCAACCCTTCCCAAACCTTCCCGAAACCTTCCCCCTCCCACCTTTCTCTCCTTCCTTCAAGCCCATCTTCCTTCTCTCCTGCCTTCTTTTTCTTTCTCCTTTTCTTTTTTCTTTCTTTCCTTTCTCTTTCCTTCCACTCCCAGCTCTCAGGGCCCCGCTCAGGCCCGAGGCAGAGCCCTCTCCCCTCNCCATGCTGGGTGAGGGCACTGGCTCTCTGGCCACCTTGGATCAGGGCAGGGGCTGTCCAGCCATGCTGGGTGAGGGCAGGGGGTGAGGGCAGGGGCTCTCTGGCCACCTTGGAACAGGGCGGGGCGTGAGGGCAGGGACTGTCCGGCCATGCTCCCACAGGGCGTGAGGTGAGGGCAGGGACTGTCCGGCCATGCTGGGTCAGGGCAGGGGGTGAGGGCAGGGGCTGTTTGGCCTCTTTTGGGGTATGGGGGTGCAGGAGCATTGTTTGGCCACCCCAAATCAGGGCAGGAGCTGTCCAGCCATCCCTGGGTCAGGTCAGGGACTGTCTGGCCACTTTTGGGTCAGTTCAGGAGCTGTCCAGCCATCCCCAAGTCAGGGCAGGGCTCTCCGGCCATCCTGGGTCAGGCCAGGACTGTCCAGCCACCCCAAAGCCCCCCTACCCTCCCCATCACAACATCCCAACACACACAGAGAGCAAAAGCTGCTCAGTTTATAAATTTTATTAGCTGGAGAGTGTACACAGTACTTACAATTGCATCTATTAAAGACCAAAATACACTTGAAAAAATGCGTCATATAAAAAAAATTAAAAACTTTGAACTATGTACAAACTTCGCCTGACATCACGTTAAGCTCAGGACCCTCCCACGCCCCTTTCACAAAGAAAAGTTGATTTTTTTCCCCCCTCTTTTTAACATGCAGGGCCTTAAAACGTCATTTAGCATCACTTGAGGACCATTTTTTTCCCCCCCAAATCCTGTTCTTTACACTCCCGTAAATCTGGGTTTTGATGGGTTTGATGCTTCACTGCTCTGGGTCAATCAAACACATTTCTCCTCACCCATTCTTTTACTCACTCCTAAAGTGGAGGTTTTTTTCTCAAGTGTAGCCAATCTACAAAGAATTCTCATTTAATTGTTAGGGAGGTTTGAACTGGACATGTCTCCAATTTAACAGATTTCCCTGGAAAAGAGAACAGATATTTTTGGTACCGTGGTGTTGACTGCTGGCTCCAACCTCACCAACTTAAACACAACTTTCAGCAGTGATACAAAGAACACAAAACAAATAAAAATATGACAGGAGCACTCGGGCTTTCACATCACTATTTAAAAATATTAACAATAAAAACTTTCTAGAACACAAATTCCTATTTCTTCACACACACAAGAGCCTACAAGAGCAGATCAGAGAACCTAAATATGAAGGGATATTGGGAAAAAGTTTACAAGTTCTTGAAGAAAAGTAATTATTCATTAAAAAAAAACAAAACAAAACAAAAAATCTATGTCAGAGCAATAATCTTGCTTCTCAAACTTCCAGCTCTCTGAGGGGTTTCCCTCAGGACAGAGATTTACCATCAAAAAAAAAAACCATCATGGAGAGGCTCTTCCTCCAGCACACGAAGATTCCACCAACAAAATGTACAGATGCTCCAAAAAAGTATTTACAGTAATGCTGCAAATCCAACTGAAATTCCTTAAGGAGAGCTGCACGTCCCTGAAATGGAGCAGATCCCAGGAAATGCTGCAGGTGCCAACTGAGGAAAATCAGCACCAGGGCAAGGATTTAAGGCAACAGCAACCAGAGGCCCTAATGATGCCACTGATGTTAAAAATGCCCTTGAAATAATTAGGAATAAATCCTAGTTAAGAGTTGTGAGCAGAGTGGCAGGTTATTGGTCTTAACTTGAGACAAAAATTGAAAGGAAGGAGGTTTGTCTGGCTGCAGCTGCAGGTGTCCCCAAGGCTGTGGGACACAGAACCAGGAGCTCCCAAAGGAGCTGAGCTACATTTAGAGATGCAGCTGCCAATTCCAAACCCTCTCTGCAGCTCCTCCTTGTCCTTCCCCTGCCTCCACAGGGCATCCTCACACCTGCACAGGTTCCCTCTTCCTCCAGCATCACCTGCTCACAGGGATCCAACATTTCTCCTCCCTCCTCTCCTTCTCACACTCATCCAGGTTTGGGATTTTTCTTTCATCCAAAGGAAATCGAATTCTCCAGGCTCTGTTCTTTTTGCATCCTCCCAGTCCTTCCACACCTTGCTGGTTTGTCCTCCACTTTGTCTTCAGTCAGGAATTTCCAGTAAATAGGGAAACATGGGAGGGAGAAAATAGAATTTTCAAGCTGCACTTGAAATGCACTGAATTTAACTCAGCCTCGCCCATCCTTTGGCTGAGGGGACACCTCAAAAACTCCTCACTCTGCAGCTTCACCTGGCCAGGCTCTCATTCACCTGGGAACATTCCCAAATTTCACTGCTGTGATCCAGTTTGAACTACAGGACACAAGAACTGGAGGATCTGGGACTCCCAGCAGGCAGATGATGCTCAGAGCAGCTGTGGAACTCATCAAGGTGGGAGGGCACAGGAGTGAAACTGTGAGAAATCACCTGTTAAATGCTTTCAACTACTGCTCCCATCACCAAAATTCAAATTATAACAGAGCAGGCTCAGAATCTAAATTAATGATTTGTTATATGGAGGTGCTCAGCCCAAAGCCAGCTGCAGGTCATGAAAAAAATCTTATTTTTTTTAATAATGTAAGTACTGCTCCTTCACTAAGTGCCACTGTTGTTTGGTTTTTAAGAGCTTCATTTATGAAAAGCATGAAAGGTTCATCAGGATCTGCCTTTAGGTACCTGAGGCTGAGCTGCCCCAGGTGCTGCTGTCCTGACCCATCCCTCACTCTGGAATTGTGGAACTGATTGAAGCATCAGAAATTCCACCCCAACGATGCTCAAGAGCCACAACTCTGACAACACTGAGGGTTCCACATCTCCTGGAGGAACCATGGACTGCACTGGCAGGTGAGAAAGATTTGAAACAAACAAACAAACAAAAAAATATATCCTTTGGAAGAGACTCACTTAAAAAGTTTCAATCCTTTTTATGCTCACATCCAGTTTTCTTCCAAAGCAACAAATACTGGCAATGAACATCCAAACCCAGCCAGGGACTGATTCACTGACCCAACCCCCCCACATCTCCCTCTCCCACCCCACTTGCAACAGAGACACAAACACATCAAGCCCTGCAGGAATCTCGACTATTTCTAGCATTGATTGGATGGCTGAACCTTTCCCAGAGAAGAAAGAGCTTCTTTTTACACATTTACAAGGTGGAATTGAAAAGAATCCCCCCCTTCAGTTTCTGCCAGGGTCGGAAGTGCAACAGCAGGGCCCAGCTCAGGGAAAAATGAACTCCTAAAAGGGGTGAGGAGTGGATGGAATAACAAATCTCTGCTGGGCAAACACAGGCCTGTGGTGCAGCCACTCAGGGCTGCTTGGAGGAGCTGGGATCTGTCCCTGGACAGGGCTGAGCTGCACCAGCCACAGGGTGGAGGAGGTGGGAAAATGAAGGAAAATCAAAGGAACAAGTGCTCAGACTCTGAATTCCCTGTGCTGGATCAGGAGAGGGCATCAAGGAAGTTTGGAAGGTTCTGCAGGGTTCCAAGGAAGTCTGGAAGGTTCTGTAGGGTACCAGGGAAGTCTGGAAGGTTCTGCAGGGTTCCAAGGAAGTCTGGAAGGTTCTGTAGGGCATCAAGGAAGTCTGGAAGGTTCTGTAGGGTACCAAGGAAGTCTGGAAGGTTCTGTTGGTAAAAACCTCAAGCACGTCCCCAACTTGCTGTGTGGAAAAGGACAGGCTGTGACACGGAGATTGTCCCACTCCAGGATTCACTGGGCACTCTGGGCAGGCAGGACAGGCTGGCAGGAGGGCTGGGAATTCCCTTCAGGTGTTTTCCTGGCAGCAGGGGTTAGGAGACTCTGATCATCTGTGTCATCGCCTCTTCGTTGGTTTGAGTTGGATCCTGCAGGCATAAAATGTTGGAAATTCCACGTTTTTCCATGAAGAAGAGAGAACCACACACAGCTGTCAGGAGGAGAAAGTCCTGCCCTTCCCTTGATCCCAAAAAATGTCCTATTTTTCCTGGGTTTTACAGGCCAGGGACACAAAAATCCTAATACTTCCCAGGGATGTGTTGTTTCAGGTATTTAGGAATTATTTTAGTTCAAAGTAAGAAACACTCCCTGAAGGCACAGGATTGCTCTAAAGCACTGAGCAACCACAGAACCTGCTAATTCTGCTCCATTGTGTCCTGCCTTTGAAAAAGGCCTTGCATTTTTTATGCAAATCAACATGCAGCTAAGAATCACATATTCCCATTTTTTAATTTTCTACCAGATGTAAAGATAAAGTGTCTCTACCTTTAATTCATGTCCTGAAAGAACACCCCAGTACCCAACTGTTTTACAAACAGAGAATGTTTGTGTGCATTTATCCTAAAAACTACACAGTGAACACACTCCTGTCCACATTGTCATTTCACTCCTCAGGGCAAACATCACAAGCAGTGACAGGTGTTTTTATTCCCAATGTTTGGGATAAATTTAAAAGTAGGGAGGGCCAAGGGTCAGCAGCAGAGAAATTCAGAGGCAGGGAGGGACCAGGCTCAGCAGCCAAGCCCAAAAACCCAAACAAAGCAGCACAAACATCTCTGATGAGTGTCCTGAAGGGCTGAGAGGGGATTTGGCCCAAAATCCACTGACCTGCATGTGAGGGCTGTCCTTTTCCTTGGGGGAGAAGAAGCGGCCCCCCTCTCCCCGTTTCCGGGCCATGGCGTGCCGGTGCCGCGACTCGTGCAGGTATTTCTGGGGGAGGGAAGGAGCAGCTGAGGGAGAGCCACTGCTTTCCCAGGGGAAATTCCCAGTCCCCATCCATCCCCTGCCCCAGACACCCAGTTGCTGCCTCCTCAGGGGAAATTCCCTGTCTCCATCCATCCATCCATCCCTCCATCTCCTGCCCCACAGATTCCCAGTTGCTGCTTCCCTAGGGGAAATTCCCAGTCCCCATCCATCCCCTGCCCCAGACACCCAGTTGCTGCCTCCTCAGGGGAAATTCCCTGTCTCCATCCATCCATCCATCCCTCCATCTCCTGCCCCACAGATTCCCAGTTGCTGCTTCCCTAGGGGAAATTCCCAGTCCACATCCATCCCCTGCCCCAGACACCCAGTTGCTGCCTCCTCAGGGGAAATTCCCTGTCTCCATCCATCCATCCATCCATCCATCCATCCATCCATCCATCCATCCCCCTGCCCCACAGATTCCCAGTCACTGCTTCCCTAAGGGAAACTCCCAGTCCCCATCCATACCCCTGCCCCAAAATCACTGTGCTGACAGTCAATGCTCACACCCAGCTCCAAGGGAGGCAAAACTGTCCTCAAAGGACTTAAAAATTTGATGTAGCTCATGAACAACAAAAACATGGTAAAACGGAGAAAACACCATGATTCTCATCCTCATTTTCCAGCCCAGGTGGGATTCTGTTCCTTTCTCACAGAGCAAACCCTTTTAGATCTGAGTTTTATTCTCACCCTTCTCTCTTTGGGGATTTTGCCCTCTGCTTCCAGCTTTGCCCGTGCCTGCCTCCTCTTCAGGATGCGGTGGTACTGCTTGGCATTGACATAGAGGGGCTCCTCCTCCAGCATCTCTGCTCCAGGCAGGGGGATCCTCTGGATGGCTGGCACTGAGCCAGCCCCAGGCACCATCTGCACACAGAACCTGCCTTTAGTCCCTGCAGCTCAGTGCACAAACTGAACACAAAAATGGCATTGAAAACCCCAATACTGAAACACAAAGTGGGTTTTGCTCAGGTAACGCAACTGCTTAAATGAAATAAAGCTGTTCTCAAACTGCAGAACCAGTTTAAACAAATTAATTCCTTATCAGCCCTGCTGGGTTCTGCACACAGAACCTGCCTTTAGTCCCTGCAGCTCAGTGCACAAACTGAACACAAAAATGGCATTAAAAACCCCAATATTGAAACATAAAGTGGGTTTTGCTCAGGTAACGCAGCTACTTAAATGAAATAAAGCTGTTCTCAAACTGCAGAACCAGTTTAAACAAATCAATTCTTTATCAGCCCTGCTGGGTTTTCATCATAAAGGTAAAATTTCTATACAATTCCATGACCAGGTTGCTGCTTGTTGGACAATCAAACAAACAGGACGTGGTTGGTGCTTCCCTTTCTTTTGGGTTCTCTCTTATTTCAATTATTTCATTTCAGAGCATCTTTAAGCCAAAATTGCAGAGCTGCTGACATCTAGTGGGGACCAACAACATTCCAGGGCCTCACACTACAAAGAAATAAGATTTGGCAGGAAAAACCTCTCTAAATGATGGAAACAAATCCTCCAGAAAACCAGCAGTGACTCAATCTATTGAAACCTTTGCTCATCAGTTCACAGCTCAGTTTGGATTTCAGTTTCCAGATTTCTGAGCTGCTGGGGGAGAGAGAGAAAGTCCAGAGCAAAGATCACAGCAGGACCCTGGTCTTTGAAACTGAAAATTGATGGAACTTACAGAGAGGACTGAGCATATGAAGGTGATGTGAATCTCAGGCAGGAGTTTATTGGAGAATCAGGGAATCACAGCATGGTTTGGGTTGGAAGGGATCTTAAGGATCACCCAATTCCAACTTCCTGCCATGGGCAGGGACACTTCCACTGTCCCAGGGTGCTTAAACCTGGCTTTGGACACTCCCAGGGACCCAGGGGCAGCCACAGCTTCTCTGGAAATTCCATCCCAGGGCCTCCCCACCCTTCAGGGAGGAATTCCTTCCCAAAATCCCACCCAACCCTGCCCTCCTTCAACTCAAAGCCATTCCCATCCCCACTCTGGTGAAAACCCTGCTAGATCTGAGCACAAACACCTGAAAGCTCAGCCTGCAGAGGCAGCAGTGGGAATTTCACACCTACCATGACCATTCCCCCTGAATTGACCACGTTTCCAGCCACTGGCAGTGTCACTGTGACCGTCCCCTGGCCACTGCTGGTGGTGTTGGTGTTGGCTCCTGTTTGGACAATCTGGGCTCCAGCCAGGCTGGCTGCTGGGATGGTGATCATGCCTGTAACAGGGACTGTAACTTTAAGGAAGTAGAAAACAAAAGGAAAGGCAAAAAAAAAAAAAGAAAAGGGAAAAAAAAAAAAAAAAAAAGGAAAAGAAAAAAAAAGAAAAAAAAGAAACAAAAACACGCACACAAAAAGAAGGGAACAGCATTAGTCCCACTTCTGTGTTTTACTCATTCATCCTTCCAGAGCATGCAGAGAGTCAGGAAAAGTGTTGAAGTGAGGGATTAAATTCCATCAGAACTCCTGGTTTTTGCATTGTAACCTCACTGTGAGCAACCACAAACTCCTGAGGTGGAAAAGCAAAACGAAGGAGGGGTTTTATTCCACCAGCCCTTGCCAGAGACAAGGAGATTTTCTGTTTCTGGGCAAAGAACCCTGGAGTGAATCCCTGCAGAGCACACAAACACCTCAATAAATAAAAAGCCTCTCAGAGAGGCTCCTCCCAGCCCTCCTACCTTGCTGCAGGATGGTGCCATCAGCATTCACAGGCTGGTACACGATGGTCTGGCCCTCAGCAGCCTGGGCAACCTGCTGGCCTTGCACTGCTATCTGCTGCTGGGTCTGAACAAAACAGAGAGCACAAAAACCTTACAAATTGCCCCTTTTTTCCCCAGTGTTTACAATTCCTGAATGAACACATGGTGCTTGAGGTGTTCCAGGCTTTTATTGCTGGTGCCTCGTTAGCAGCAGTAAGAAACAGGCTGGAGCACAGAGCAAATAGCTGGAGATCAAACACCTGAAGCACATGTAAGATGCTTTTTTCTGACAGTTCAATAATGAAAAAAAACCCCAAATTCTAGGTTCCCTGTCTCACTATGAAGATGTGAAAGAAGATCTGTTCTGCTCAGAAATTTAATTTTGGCCCTAAGCAAAAGCATCAGCAGAAACCCCAGGTGTGACTGGACTACTGCACACAATGGCCCAAGTATGGAATTGGCAATGCTTCATGTTTTCAAAATTCAACAGAGAGACAAAAACAACCACGAACCAATAAAATACAGAAACACGATGGAGAAAAAAACATGCAATCTGATTTTTCTGCCCCAGAGTCATGTATGGAACACTACAAAAACATGACACTCATTCTCAAGTTCTCCTCGATATTAATAATTCCTTTTTTTTTTTGGTTTTTTTGGTTTGGTTTTTTTTTTTTTTTACTTAACCAAATCTTAATTCATTTGCCAAGTTTCTCTTCCTGTTCCTCTGCAGAAAAGCCTTTCATGCTGGTGCAGTTACCTGTGTCTGGCCAGCAGTAACTGCAGTCTGGGGCTGCTGTATAATGATCTGCTGGGTCTGGCCCTGCTGCCCCTGTACCTGCACAGCCTGCCCACCTTGAATCTGAATCTGACCTGGCTGGACCAACTGAATCTGTGGAAGAAAGAGTCAGAAAGGAACATTAACTATGCCTCTGATTTCTCCCTCCTCAGCCTCAGCATGATGACCAAGTCATCTCTGAGGGTGATTTACTGTTGCACAGAAAAAGGAAGCACTGAGACTTCTCCTTCTCCAGTTGAAAATGAGGAGTTTTCATGGATTGCTCCCTTGTGCCACAGTCACACGGGGCAGAGGGACAACTGTGCTGTGTCACCGTGCTCCAGCAGCTCTGCACTGCTTACACAATAAATCACTCAGGAGAAATCAATTATTCACATCCACTGGGAACAAACAGTCAGGTTGGAAGAGGAGGACTAAGATTTAAGACATCTGCAGGGTGTTAATTATCCAGCACTCAGAAGTGCTTCTGGGATATATAAAGTTGTCCTCAGCTTTGCAGAATCTTCCCAGAGCTGTGGAATGTTCTTAGGTTAAAAAAGAGGAGCTGGAATATGGTTTGAAGTTTGTGTTTCAAAACACACAGTTATGGATTTTCCTCCACCAACCAGAGTGAGAAGAACCTCGTACAGGATACAGCGGTTTTCAACACAGGAAATTTTAAATGAAGCTCTCAAAACACCAAGACATTATTTGCCTTCCTGGACTGTGCTGGGTTCCTAAATCCCATCTTAAATCACTTTCATTATGCCATGGTTGCAGTTCTTCCCTTTGCTTTTGAGGAACACTTCGACCACCTCTTTAAATTTACCAACTGTCTTTTAAACAGGGAATTGCTTCCAAAAAAATCCATCTCCTGTACCACCTCCACCATTGCCTTCTGTGCAACAGGGATGTTTAAATTCCCCTTCAGCCATCACACATTAGAGGGGCTCAAGCACAAATTATTTGCAAGAAGCTTCCTTAAATAATTTTTTTTAAAAAACCATCTTTCTAAGCCATAAATTGAACAGGCACCAGATCCCCTAATACATTGCAAGGGCCAGATAAAATATCCCAACAAACAAAAATCCTGCTCGGGGGGAAGGTATCCAGAAAGAAGGAAGGCGAGCAACTGGATGAGCTTTAAGGTCTCATCCAACCCCAAACCATTCCATGNAATAATTTTTTTTAAAAAACCATCTTTCTAAGCCATAAATTGAACAGGCACCAGATCCCCTAATACATTGCAAGGGCCAGATAAAATATCCCAACAAACAAAAATCCTGCTCGGGGGGAAGGTATCCAGAAAGAAGGAAGGCGAGCAACTGGATGAGCTTTAAGGTCTCATCCAACCCCAAACCATTCCATGACAAAAACCCCAAACTATTCCATGATAAAAACCCCAGACCATTCCATGATAAAAACCCCAAACCATTCCATGATAAAAACCCCAAACTATTCCATTATAAAAACCTCAACCATTGCATGATAGAAAACCCAACTATTCCATGATAAAAGCCCAAAACCATTCAGTGATAAAAACCCCCAACCATTCCATGACAAAAACCCCAAACCATTCCATGATAAAAACCCCCAACCATTCTATGATAAAAACCCCCAAACCATTCCATGGTAAAAACCCCCAAACCATTCCATGGTAAAAACCCCCAAGCATTGCATGATAAAAACCCTCAACCATTGCATG
>VZTZ01004828.1:38291-52857 GCA_013400955.1 Drymodes brunneopygia
CCTGAGGGGTGGGAGGATACGGAGGAGGAGGAGGAGGGTGTTGATGGTGATGAGGAGGAGGGCGGCAGCCTGGGGGTGCCCATTGTGCGGTGACCCTGGGCTGGGGCCTCCTCCCGGGCCGGAGCTGTGGGCGCAGCGGGGCCGGGTCAGGGCCGTTCTTCAGGAGTGTCGCGTCTGTCCCGCTGTTAGAGATAAATTAGAATCACCCTCGCCCCCTCTAACAGACTCCTACAGCCTAGCTCGAGGTTCCTAATAATTGTTTTTCTCTCATCTTTCCAGCCGCAGGAGCCTTCTCCATACCCCACGTTACCATGGCCACCCACTTGTCCAAGGATCAGGAGAGAGTGCGTAGGAAATGGGTTACACGGGGTATTATTGTCTGTGCAAAGAGGCCTTCTCCTTATTACAGCCCTGACAGCACGGCACTGGCTGCATCCTGCAGCTTTTGGGAGCAAAGTGCTGAATTCAGTGTGCTTTTTGTTTGTAATGTCAGCGGGGCAGGTGCTGTGCAGCAGCACAGAGCTCACCTGCCTGCCTGAACACCTCGGGACTGCTGGAGGGGTTTCACTAATCCAGCTGTGCTCCCTGTCACATAATTACCCTTTTAAGCTTCGATTTTGTAACATTACCTGCTGAGCTGGCACGTAATGCTCTTTAATGATCTTGTTGAGATGGTATAGTGGGTTTGTAATTCTGTGTATGGGGTGTGTTGTGGGTTTGTAATTCTCCATATTGGGTTTGTAATTTTCTGTGGTGAGTTTGTAATTCCTTATATTGGGTTTGTAATTCTCTGTGGTGAGTTTGTAATTCCTTATATTGGGTTTGTAATTCTCTGTGGTGGGTTTGCAATTCTGTGTAGTGGGTTTGTAATCCTCCGCATTGGGTTTGTCATTGTGCGAGTTTGGGTTGTAATGCTGTGAATTTGGGTTGTAATTCTGTCTGTGGGGTCTGTAATTCCACAGGTGGGGTTTGTAATTCCACGAGTGGGGTCTGTAATTCCCTCCCTTGCGTTCGTAGCCCGTGCCACCTCAAACACTTGCTCCCTGCACATCAAACTCAAACCCTGCCCGTCTTGCTGCCCACTCCCTGGTCACCCTGTGTGCCCAGCTGTGCCCTCAGGGAGGTTTTGTTGCCCTGCCCTGCAGATCAGGTGTGTGAAGGGGGACCTGTTCTCGTGCCCGGGCACGGATGCCCTGGCTCACTGCATCAGCGAGGATTGCCGCATGGGCGCTGGCATCGCCGTGCTCTTCAAGAAGAAGTTTGGAGGCGTCCAGGAGCTCCTGGATCAGAGTGAGTGGTGCCTGAAGGAGCTCCTGATGCCCGGCAGGGAGGGGGTTGGAGCTGTGTGGGGTTGTGGAGTGGGGCTGTTTTGAGAACACCTCGGTTTTTGTGCTTTAGAGAAGAAGACGGGGGAGGTGGCGGTTCTGCAGAGGGACGAGCGCTACATTTACTACCTGGTAAGGGCTGGGGTGGCACTGGGACAGCTCCCTGGAGCTGAACTGTGTCACATACCAGGCATTCATAGCTGTGGGGGTTTGGGTCGTGTTCATGGAGTCATGGAATCACTGAATGGTTTGGGTGGGAAGGGACCTTAAAGCTCATCCTGAGCAGGGACACCTTCCACTACTCCAGGTTGCTCCAAGCCCCATCCATCCTGGCCTTGGACACTTCCAGGGATGAGGCAGCCACAGCTGCTCTGAACAACCTGTGCCTCCCCACCCTCACAAGGACCAATTCCTTCCCAATATCCCATCTAACCCTGCCCTCTGACAGTGTGAAGCCATTCCTGTTGTCCTGTCACTCCAGGCCCTTGTAAAGAGTTTCTGTCTTGTTGGCTCTCTTGGGGCACTGGAAGGGAATTTCTGGAATGTTCCCTGTCAATAAGAGCTGTGAGATGTGTCCTCAAACATTGCTGGTGAGGAGCAGCCAGGCTGTTCTGTGCATCTGCATTTCACCTTCATGTGGACAGAGCTGGTTGCTAAGTCTGGGTGTGGAGTTTTGGGATGCCATGGAATGTGTGTTTTATAACAGTATTTATCACAGACTGTGGTTTGCAGTGGTCACACCCAAGGCACTGCTGAGCTTTTCTGTTTTTCTGTAGATCACAAAGCAGAAGGTTTCCCACAAGCCCACCTATGAGAGCATGCAGAAGAGTTTGGAAGCCATGAAGGCTCACTGCCTGAACAACGGGGTCACCGACATCTCCATGCCCAGGTGAGGGCTCAGAAATGAAACTGGTATTTAATTTCTAGAAGGATGTCTGAGGGATGATCCCCTGCTGTGAAATAAGAATTCAAACATCCATATCTAGCCAACTCCTCTGTTCAATTGGGCAAATCTAATTTGCATTTCAACAACAGCAAAGCACATTTGAGTTGTTTCCGTGTTCTGTGGGTTTATGGGGAGCTGAGTCAGGCCCACCTCAAACTGCAGCTGCCCCCAGGGCTGGTTGGGCACAGCACGAGGCCCCACAGCCCTTTTGGTGCTTTCTCTTCCAGAATTGGGTGTGGACTCGATGGCCTGCAGTGGGAAAAGGTGTCAGCCATCCTTGAGGAGGTGTTTGAGAACACTGACATCAAGATCACAGTGTACACCCTGTGAGCAGAACAAAGAGCCCTGTTCCCCCCAATTTTGGGAGCAGAACCTGTGAACTGACAAGGGGGGGACCCGCGTGGGGGGCACGTTCTGCATTCGGGTGTCACTCACTCGTGTGACAGCGACAGGGGCTTCCAGCAGCACCAAGCTCCAGAAAAGTTCATTAATTAGCAGGAGGCAGCGGCGCCGTGGGAACCCTCGGGGAGCTCCCAGTGTGTCCCTGCAGCCACCAGGTGTCACTGGGGCTCCACGCAGTGACACGGAGCTGCTGCCTTCTGGGGACTCGGGGTTTCTGTTTGGGGTTGGTGCCCATGAGCTGCCCCGGGCAGTGCTGGCACCTCTGCTTTGTGCTGTTTGCCATGTTCTGCTGGCACTCGGGTCACTCCCCTCTCCTCACAGGTGGAGCTTCATTTCAGGTTTCATTTCTCCCTTCTGGCCACAAATTGGGTTTGCTGTGGTGGTGTTCACTCAGGATCATGCTGTGATGTTAAATAAACAGTGCCCTGCTGTTGGATCTGTCCCTGGGGCTGTTCTGGGGACAGGCTGGGATTGCAGGGAATGTAAATACACCTGCTGGGTGTGTTTTGTACAGCAGCTCTGTAATTTCCAGTCTGCAGAGCTCAGTTTGGTGAGGATCCAAACAGGCTGATGGGCTCTAAGAACTCACAGGATGGAGTTGAAGGTGGGGTTTTCACATTGCTTTGTTTGCTGTGTTTGTAGTCCAGGTGTTACACAAAGGTTGGTGTTTGTCACCCAAAATAAAAGCAAATAAATCAGTGACACCCCTGGTTCCTCAGATCCCTGGAAAACTCCTGATTTGGAGGAGTTTGATCCAGAACTGAGGAACCACCACAGACATTTCCTTTGTGTTTGATTTCCCACCTTCCCACAATAACAAATCTTTTTGATTTCTCTCATTCTGAAGGCCAAGAAAAGTGCCAGGTGTGAATAAATTTAAAATTGGGACATAAGAGTTGGGAATTTTGTAGCATGATTTGGTTTCCTTGGGAAGGGACTGGGTTGCTCAGTTCTGTGGGGTTTTTTGCTGCTGCTGTTTGTGTCTGGAAGATCTCCCTGTCCTTACTCTCTCTGTTCCTTGCCCATATTTTGTAAACCTGTTTGGTGGGGAATTGCTGTAGGTGGGCAAAACAACCTTGGACAAAGAGGAATTTGGAGCAATGAGCTGATCCAGAACAGGCATCGAGCTGCTCATGGATTCAGTCCTTCCCCTTATTTGTGTCTGTTATTTTAGTTCTGGTTCCTCATTCATGGCATCCCCGTGAGCTTTGTTTTACATGGAAAAGGATCCTGGTCTCCAACACTTGTGTGTGCTCTGGAAATTTTTTTGGCATTTCCTTCTCCCTTCTCAGCTCCAAAATATTCCCTGTGTGGCTGTCCTGGGATGTCCTTGAACTCGAACTTGTCAGGTTCAATTTAGGACTTGCTGCAAGTAGAGAAGAAGGAATAAACAGTGCTTTGGCTTTTGCAGTGGCTTCCCATTTTATTTCACTTTGCTTTTCCCAGGTTTATATCCCAAACATCATTGTTTGATACCGAGTTCTTGGGCTCCATCGAGATTTGAGAGAGAGCTGTTAGCCCTGAATTAAATCACAGCTCTGACTTCTGAGGAGAACAGAGGGAGAAAACTTCTCTTACACCTTAAATCCCTTTCTTTTCCCCTTTCTAATGCATTCATCTAACCAGCAGCTTTGCTCTAAGATCTTTTCCCATGAAATATTCCCAGAATGTGACCCCACAGCCTCCCTGTGGGTCACTGCCATCCCTTTCACCACAGCACGGGTGGGTTTGGTTGGGGCAGGGAGGGGGAGGAACAAAAAACACCCAAAAAATCCCAAACACCAGAGGTCTGTGTTGTGTGTGTGTGTGTGTTCAGAGTCCCACAGGGCCTTGTCTTCCAGAGGTTGGTTCTGCATCCTGCTGGAATCAAAGCTTTGGGAAGTGGGACTGTCCCAGGTGTCCAGGTCTGTCACAGCTCTTCATGGATCCTTTCTGATCCTGGGGAGGGAAAAAGAGACGTCCTAGAGACTCACAGGTGACTCTTGAGTACCCCACAGAAAAGGGAATTCTGCAACAACTGGGATTTCCTTTAATGGTGGGTTTTTTTTTCCTTTAATGGTGGTTTTTTAGGGTTAGACTTTGGGGTGTGAGTAAAATCCCCTTCACTCTCCATTCCTCTCCCTGTTGTCCTGAGTATCATCCCTGTGGGGAACAGGGTGACCCTGGAAACTTTTTATTCTTTATTCCTGGAGGAGAAAACTGAAAAGCCCTAAACTCCTTGGGAATCTGCTGTGAGGGGAAAGTGACAGTAAGAGAAAGTGGAACCCAAATTAAAGAGAGAGGAATTAATGATTGACCCCCCCACTCACCCGAGCCTCAGTGCAAGATCTCAGCCAGCTTCTCCTCGTAGTACAGGAAATTCTCCTGAATATCCTCCCAGGGCACGAAGGACTTGGCCTCCTCACCTTCCTCCTGCTCCACAAAGTTCTTCCACACATACTCAAAGTCTTGAGGCTTCATAATCCTCAGCTTGCATCCCGCCTCCTTCATGCTCCTCAGGGCCGCCTGCATCTCGGGCTCCTCCCACATGAAGAGCCGGCCCACCATGATGGTGAGGCGGAGCCCCTTGTTCTTGCGCAGGGCCTCGCAGATCCTCTGGGCGCAGGTGACACAGGGGCTGGAGGACACGTACCAGGTGACATCGTGGCGGGCCCCGGCCTGGCACGTGGGCAGGATGGTGTTGAAGAAGGCCATCTCGGCGTGGGCGGCCGCGTGCTCGTCCTCCAGGTAACCGCGGCACGTGGCCGGCTCCTTGCCCTGCGTCTCCACCACGTAGCACAGGAAGGTTTTGTTCCTGCCCGAGCTGTACTCCACGTTCCTGAACTGGAATTTGAAGAAGATGGCTGGGAGGCGTTCCCTGGGAGAGGAGGAGAGGAGAGAAGGGGGTTCAGGGGCAGATTTAGGCAAGGGTCATCCCTGTGTGGGACCATGGACAAATCGCTGCATCTCCCCTGATTCCTCTGTGGTTATAAAATGTCCAGGATTAAATCCGACTTTGCTGTGAAAATGTGGATTTCCTACTGATAAACTTCACCTACTTTTTAAATTTATTGTCCACTTCTTCCTATCTGTGACTCCAAGATCACCTGGTGATGGAACATCCCATGGGATGGCTCTGGCACCCCTGTGTGGGTGCACTTTCCTACCTGCATTTCCCTGATTTCTCTATTCAAAGGTTGAGGTTTTAAAATATCCAGGATCAANATGTGGGTTCACTTTCCTACTTGAATCTCCCCTGATTCCTTTGTGTTCCGAGGTTTAGGTTATAAAATATCCAGGATCAAATCTGACTTTTCTATGGAAAGGTGGATTTCCTACTGATAAACTTCACCTACTTTTTAAATTTATTGTCCACCTCTTCATTCTGTGACTCCAAGACCAACTGGTGATGGAGCATCTCATGGGATGGCTCTGGAGACAGGGGAAGGGTAAAGGAAGGAAAAGAGTGGGAAAAATGCACATCCTTCCAAAAATAGCACTTTTCCTGCTTGATCTCCTGGATAATGAGTGGTTCTAAGGATTCTTTAATTAATGATTTTTTGAAGGACAGACATGAGACCCCCATTCCAGAGCAGTGTCTGCAGTGAGTGGTTTCACAGTAACATCAGCTTTTTAAATACACCCGAGGCATGGGGAATTTCATCCCTGATTTAACTCTGTGACAGCAGAGGGGTCACAGCAGTGACCAGGTTGGCTCTGGGTTTCTGTGGAACAGCTGAAGCAGCAGCAGCAGCTCCAGGATGGATTGACCCAGGCTGGATTGACTGGGAGCTGGGTTCAGCCAACCCTTCCAGATGGATTTGATTGCTGATCTCAGCGTGTGCCTGAGCTTAGCTGGGATGTTCACCTCAGTTCTGCTCCCAGCAGTGTGGGATCTGCATTAGTTCAATTAATAAGGTGCTAATAAGGAGTGGAAACAACACTCAGCTCATTCCATTTCCTCCTTTCTGTGAAGAAATTTCCCCCAGATGTCCTCTCCTGGCACAATTTGAGGCCGTTTCCCCTCATCTTGCTGCCTGGGAGAAGAGGCTGATCCTCACTTGGTTCCCACCTGCTGTCAGGGGGTTGTGGAGGGTGAAAATGTTTATGGAAATAATTTAAAAACTGTTTACAGGCACAGAATTCCCATATTATTATCAATATAAACCCCTGCTCTGACACCAGGCTGGGGTAGCACAGCTCACCTGACGATAGGAAAAGCCAGAATTGAAGCCTTCCCTGAAAATCATCATTAAATGGTATTTTTTAAGGATTTCTAAATGCTCCAACCTAATTTATTGAAGTTTTCCCTGGGTAGCAAAGTGTTGGATCATACTGAGACCAAAAAAAATTGAATTTTTGAGGCAGAATCCTCAAAGTTGCTGAAATCAGGTGGGCTGGAGGAAACAGGAGCTGCCCAGTGTGACCCTGGCACTGTCAGGCAGGAGAGAAGGAAAACTTCCAATGAGGGAATTAAAATGTGGATTATCTAAAAGAGCAACAAGCAATTATTCCTGCAAGGAACCTCATTTACACCCTGGGAAAAGTGGAAGTAAACGTGTCAGGAAATGCTCCCAGATTGGGATTAGAGGCTGTGTTCAGCCAGAAAAAAATGGGATAATATTCTTAAAGAGAATAATTGGCTTTCCCAGAGATTCCTGGAAGCCAAACTCCTCCTGGAGCTGTAACAGCAGGGTGAGAACTTGGCTGGGAGTGCTGAGATGTCCCTAATCTGAGGGCTAAAGCTGAAATGCAACATAATTGGGTCTAAGTGCTTCTTCCCTGGCTGCACTTGTGTTTCCTCATCACTCCCAAAGCTGCCTCGATGGGCTGGGAATTTGGAAATCATTGGAAAAATCCTCGTGGTGATCCCAGGTCAAGGCCTGGCCTGAAATCCCTGTGTCCTCCTTAAAATTAAAGTTAAAAAAAAAATCTCTGAGGTTTTCATACCTTTTTTGGGGTGCTTTGGGATTTCTGCTTTGCTTTCTCACTCTCCCTTTTGCAGGGTGGAAAATGCTGTCAAATCCTGGGGCACCTGTGGCATTCCAAGGAAGGATTTCACTGCAGGATGGTGCTAAGGAGGTTTTCCAGCCATGCTTAGCCCAGGGCCTTGGGTTCAGCAGGGGAGTTTGGACATCCTGCTCAGCCCC
Source organism: Drymodes brunneopygia (assembly GCA_013400955.1). Lineage (NCBI taxonomy): Eukaryota > Metazoa > Chordata > Aves > Passeriformes > Petroicidae > Drymodes > Drymodes brunneopygia. The sequence goes on from VZTZ01004828.1 coordinate 46,094, forward strand.
TCAGCATTTCTAACTGCAGGCTGAATGCTCCAAGGCTCCAATTTCCTCATTTAAATTCATTTTAAGATATGTCTGAAGTGTTCAAAACCTGGCCCAGTGGTTTATAGCCACAATTTTTGGTGCCTTAGCTCCATCCCTAGCAGAGGGATGTTCTTTCCTTAAAATCCTCTGCTAATCATTGTTATTTCTATGATTATATGTGGCAGAGACTACCCCAAGAAGAGATTTTTTTTTTACAGCAATCACATTTTGAGAAGAAAATGGAGATTTTTTCCCCCCCTGGGTTGGAATGGAACCCAATTTTGTGACAGAGGCGCCGCCCCACTCATCCCAGTCAGAACAAGCAGCCAAATTTCACCTGCAGAACCTCTCCTACCATGGCACAGACAGCAGGATTCCAGGGGATATTTTGGAGCTCTGAGCTTTACTTTGGAGCAGCTGGGTTTGGTTGATTTGCTGGGACACTCCTTTGGTGACTGAGAAGGGAAACATGAGGGGAGAAGGGCTCATCCTGCTGCTCCTGCAGGAGGAGCAGACACCGAGGGCTTTTCCTACTTGCAGCTGTCAGTTATGGCTGAGAGTTCAGCTTCCAGCAGATCCTGGTGATTTCCTGCTTTTCCAAAGGCCAGGCTCCCTGCTGCCCTGCTGCCTTCAAACCTGCCTCTTGTTTTGGAGCCTTGCTGCAGCTTGGGCTTTTTGCTTTCCTCATGAAAGTCAGGTTCCAGCTGTGGCTGTGGAGCTCTTGAAAATGTGAACCTTTAGGTCTCTTGAAAAATCTCTCCCTGGGGCCCATCAAGCCAATCAGACATAGCAGGGGTGTTTTTCCTCATCCACAGGTGGAGAAACTCTCAGACAAGAGCCATTGATCACAGCAAGGAATCAATACCGAGCTCTCATCAAAGGCAACACCTCCATCCCCATCCCATCAGCGGGGCTGGGAGGGAACCAGCACTGCACAAACAGAGCTGTTCCTATAAAACAAGTGCATTTCTGTGCCTGCCTGCTGCGAGTCCAGCCTCTAAAAGTCAGCAAAACTTGGAACAAAATCCCACAATAAATCCAAACCCTTTCAGGCTCTGCAGAAACGCACTGGCACAAGATTCTGCTTGTGTTGCCCAACCTAAAAACTGAGGCAGAGCTCTCTGAACTCCCTCAGTTCCATATTTAAATCCCAATCTCTTACCCTGTCACAATCTCAAAGGGTGGCAGGTCCTCCCTCTTCACCTTCTTCTTCTTCCCCTCGCCCTCCTCGGCGTTGTCGGGTTCCCCGTTCTGGGCGGCGCTGGGCTCCTCCTGCTTCTCTGCCATCTTCCCCAGGACACTGGGAGAGAGAAAGAGCAATTTCTGAGAGCTCTGGGAGCCGAGGGAGGAGGGAAAACAAGAGCTGGGAGTTCCTGCCCCAGGCACAGTTGTCGGGAACTAAATATGGAACAAAGCGGCAGCGGCAGGGACTGGCCGGGGTTGGGTGACCCAGGGCTCTCGGGTGTCACCTCCTTCCCCTGCTCCCTCCAGCTCCTTTCCACAGTTCCTCTCGCTCCTCTTTTAATTTCAAACCAAGTGACAACTTCACAGTGGGCGGGATGAGCCCGTATTTTTCCTTGATGGAAAATCCTGGAAGCTCAGGTGTGGATTTATCCCCCTTGGGGTGACAGAGGCTGGCACGGGGCACCTCCCTGCCCTGGCCCTGCTCTGCCAGGGGATTCCAGGACTGACCTTGAAGGCCCAGCTCAGCCTGGCCTGGCTCAGGCAGGAGGGGAAGGGGTCATGGCTGTTTTGCTGGAAAATCCCTGGATTTGGTGGGTTTGGATCACCTGGAGCATCCCAGCAGGAGAGCTGCAGTTCCTCCCACCCTGCTCATGCAGGGAAATCTCCTCCTTGGAGCTGTAAATCCAAGCCAGAACCTTCTCCCAGACATTTGAAAGTCCAGCTGGAATTCCCAGTGGGCAGCAGTGCTGCTTCTCCTGTTGTTCTGCATTTTCCTCCCCATTCATTGCCTGAGTGTTCCATAAATCCCCACTTTGGAGGGGTTTTTCCCTGTTTTTTTTGTTCCCTTCGGGATTGCATGAAATTATCTCAGCTTCTCACTCTCCATTTCCATCATTTACAGTTTGTATCAATCCCACCTGAGGTGAGTTTAATGAAAATCTGGGTGAGGTTTTCCCAGGGACCAATCCTGGCCATGCCATGGGGCAAAGGAAAAGGGGAAATTTTGGCTGTGCAGGATTTTGGAATCAAAGCAGATTGGAAATCAAACCTCCAAATCAAATCTGATTTCTGCACTTAGCTCAGAACCCACCACCAGCAAACTTTGAGTAAATATGGAATATTCAGCTCTATTTGATTGAGTATTGAGTCAGTATTAGTGGGAAAATCTGCTCTTAGTTTAAGGAGGAGAAGAGATATTCCATAAAAATCAAATTACTGGGAATAGCTGCTTTGGAGCCAGCACAGCCTTTGTGATCAATCCAGCTCTTCAGAGTTTTGGGCAGGGGCTGAACCACCACAAAGCAAAATAAATCCACACCATCAGGCAGGTCATTTATTACCAGAGAAAATTACTAACAAATTATCACAGATAATTAATTCTGGCTGCTCTTCCCACCCCCCCACCTCGCTGTGCTGGGTATCCTCTGGAGCTTTTCCCCAGTGCCAGATTTTGGGGACACAGCACCCCTTGGGTGAGTTGTTGTTTAGGTGGTGTTGTTTAGGTGACAGAGTGCTGACAGCCCGACCGAGGGTTTGACAAATCCCAAGACATCCTATCCGTGGAACATTTCTCTTCCACGCTGCAGGATTTTATTTATTTTTAAGCCTAAAATACTTTCCCTGCAGGGCAGGGCTGCTGCTTTGCCTCCTGCGTGGTGACAACGCTCAAATTCCACCTCCCCTGTCCAATTGCTGTCACCTCTGACATTTCAGGGGCTGCTTTTGGGCTGGGAATCCTCTCCCGGTGACTGACAGCTCATTTCCTCCTAATCCTCATCTTTTCAAGCAGCATCTCAGCCCCTCTCCAGCCCCTCTGAGCCACTCTGCTTTATTTTTGGAAGCTCTTCATGGCTGGGCTCCCAGCTTTAGGCTGGCCCCTGCCAGGGCTGAGCTCTAATCTAATCTGGGGAATGTGGCACCGAGGCTCCCCCTCTCCCCAGCCTTTCCCAGCTGCTCCCCAGCTCCTTCTAGGGCAGTGCTTGGAACGGCCTCGATCCTCCCCCCACTGCAGCCAAAAATATAAAAGGGGCACCACGGAGCTGCTGCCTGGGAGCCGGGGGTGGCTGAGGGCTCTGGTGGCTTTGGTGGCTCTTTGTGACCCCAAATGTGTCCCCAGGGGCTCAGGAGGGACCTCCCAGCAGCACTCAGGGGACCCCAAATCGTGCACTTGCCAGCCAGAGTTTGTGCTGAGGTTCCCCTCCACCTGTCCCCACCTCCACTGATTTAATATTTTATCCCATTGTGTCTGAATTTGTTCATAAAATCCCAGGATCGCTGAGGTTGGAAAATCCCTCTGGGATCATCGAGTCCGAGCTGTGCCCCATCCCCACCCTGAGCCCTGAGTGCCACATCCAGGTGACACCTCCAGGGGTGGGGACCCCAAAGCTCCCTGGGCAGCCCCTGCCAAGGCCTGGCCGCCCTTTCCATGAGGAAATTCCTGCTGATTTCCAGCCTGAGCCTCCCCTGGCCCAGCCTGAGGCCGTTCCCTCTCCTCCTGTCCCTGTTCCCTGGGATCAAATCCCAAATCCCCCCCGGCTGCCCCCTCCTGTCAGGGACTTGTGGAGTGAGAAGGTCCCTCCTGAGCCTCCTTTTCTCCAGGCTGAGCCCCCCCAGCTCCCTCAGGATCCCCAAACCCTTCCAAAACTCCCTCAGGATCCCCAAACCCTTCCCCAATTCCCTCAGGATTCTCCAAACCCTTCCCCAATTCCCTCAGGATTCCCCAAACCCTTCCCCATCTCCCTCAGGATTCCCCAAACCCTTCCCCATCTCCCTCAGGATTCTCCAAACCCTTTCCCAGCTCCCTGAGCCCCTCCCAGACCGAGCCCTGCCCGGGGGGATCCACAGGGGACACTCAGGACAGGGCTAAGGGACAGCCTGTGCTGGGAGAAGCTTCCAGGCTTTGCTGGAATGATGGATATTGTGGATCCTGCATCCATCCAAGCCCAGAGCAGCTTCTCCAGTGACTTTAGAGGCCCCTCCAAGCACTTTTATCCCCCAGGCTGGGATCTCTGCTGATCCCTGGCCCTGTGTCCCCTGCAGGGCCTGTCCTTGCAGCAGGGATTAACCTGGCTGTCCCCTGTCCCCATCAGCCACACCTGCCATGGGCTGTGCCAGGAAAAGGCAGCTTTTATGGCATTCTGGGGCCGGGGGAACATTTTGGGATAGATGTGAGAGTGAAATAAGAGCCTGGCCGGGTGAGTCATGGCTCAGCCGTGCTCTCCACGCCGAGGGGACAGCTGGTGGCACTGACAAAATGTGTCCCTGGAGACATTGTCTGGCAGGCAGCCCCCTCCTGCTTGTTCCAGCTGTAACCACGGACAAAGAAAGAAATAAATAAACAAACACTGACAGATAGCCTTCCTTCCTTCCTTCCTTCCTTCCTTCCTTCCTTCCTTCCTTCCTTCCTTCCTTCCTTCCTTCCTTCCTTCCTTCCTTCCTTCCTTCCTTCCTTCCTTCCTTCCTTCCAAAATTCCTCCTTTCCTTTCCTTTCCTTCCCAAACCTTCCCAAACCTTCCTCATTCTAGATGGGTTGGGATGGGGATGGATCCATGGGATGGGGATGGGGATGGGATGGGGATGATCCTTAAATTCCCTTCCATTCCCAACCCATTCCAGAATTCCATGAAGCCAAGGCTGGTTTGGGGCTGCCTTGCACAGTCTGGTCAAGAAACCCTCCAGCTGACTTTGAAATGTCATTAAAGTTATTTTTATGCAAGGGGGTTCAGTGTAGCTGTTTAAACAGCAAATGCACCAAATGATGCTTTAAATATTAATACAAGAGGGTGGCTCGCTGAATTTAATTTTCCCAATTGATTTCAAGCTGCTCTGGATAGCACAGGGAGGAACATTTGCTATTTTTGCTGCCTGTGAGAAGAGGCAGGAGGTGAAAAAAAAAACCTCCTGCTGCTCTTCCAGGTGGGCTGGGAGGAGGAGAAACTGGAAGGAAAACAAGAAAAAGGCAGCCAGCCCCAGCAGTTTGGAAAATGGGGAGGGCAAACACGGGGAAAAAAATCTATTGATCTTAATTTCAGATTTTTTCCTTTGCCTGCAGAAAAAAAGAAAAAAGTGGGAAGAGGAAATGGACCCAAGCTGATCAAATATTCATTCGTTGATTTAATTGGAAATGTTATTAAAGAGTTGCAGGTAGGAGCCAGATGTGGAGGCACTGATTGAAATGTGATTTCAATAATTCTCTCCCCTTTCCAAAAGGAGAGAAAGGCTCCTTTAATCCCTCCTGGATTGGCCCTGCTCATCCCTGTTCCCTGAGGAACCTAAAAATCAGGGCCTAAATCACCCTGAACTCCCCCAAATCAGCCCAACCCCACCTGCATGTGGGGAAAAAATAATTCACATTTGCCTGTCCTTTGGCAGGGGAGACACAGGAGCTGTGTGGTGTCACAGAAAAGAAAACCCTGAAGTGTAATTTGATTTATTTTTTTGTTTCTTTTATTTTTTTTTCAGCGGCTTTTGATGTTTCCAGTGTTTCTGGCAGGGGAGCCACAGAAGCCGTGTGGTATCACAGAAAAGAAAACCCTGAAAAGTAATTTGATTTATTTTTTTTATTTATTTTATTTTTTTTTCAGCAACCTTTTACGTTTCCAGTATTTCTGGCAGGGCTTTGTGGGGCTGCTCCTTTTCCTGCAGCTTTTCCTTGGGACAGCTCAGCCCTGGGGAAAGGTGTCCCAAACCAGGGAGGAAAAAATAATCTATCAAAATGACAGAATCCCCAAATTCTGTGAAGAACTACAAATTCCAGCTGCTCTCAGCTCCTGGGGTTCATTTCTTGCTCGTGCCAAGCTCTGTCCAGGTTGGATCCAGGGACATCCAGCACCTCCCAAAATCCAGGGAGGATCCCAGAGCCAGGAATTGTCCTGCTCACCTGGGAGGGACACAGGACAGGGGATGTCCCCAAGGGAAGGGTTTGTGCTGTCCCCAAGGAGGGACCGTGGGGACTTTTTAGGTTCCAAACCCACCCCAGGAATGATCCCACCTGTGGATCCCAATCCCCTTTCCCTCCATCCCTTGAGTTTTTGGGAATCTCCCCCCAAACCAGCACAGCGAGAATGACTCGGATTGATTTATTTATTCTCCAAAAAGTGAACAAAGGCTTGTTTTTATTCAAAGCAAATACAATTTATGTTACAGCCCCAGCTGAGCCCTCCCACCATCATTGGGGTAACCCCCCACCCCCAATTACAGCCCCAATTAATTAATTAATTACAGGCCCAATTAATTAATTACTGCCCCAATTATGACCAGTGCCAGGAATAAAATCCATGTGCCCCTTCTCTTCACAATTAGTGAATTCCAGCCCAAATTCCGGCCCAAATTAATTAATTGCAGCCCCAATTAGAGTCAGTGCCAGGAATAAAATCCATGTGCCCCTTCTCTTCACAGTTAGTGAATTCCAGCCCCAATTCCAGCCCCAATTCCAGCCCAAATTAATTAATTACAGCCCCAATTTCAGCCCAAATTAATTAATTACAGCCCAAATTACAGCCAGTGCCAGGAATAAAATCCATGTGCCCCTTCTCTTCACAGTTAGTGAATTCTAGCCC
>VZTZ01004855.1:0-10427 GCA_013400955.1 Drymodes brunneopygia
GCGAGCGGCGGCGGGAGGCCGGGCCGAGGCCGTGCCCTGCACGGGGGAGCCCTGGAGCGCTGTGGGGGCGGAGGCACCGCCGCCGCGGGGAACGCGGCCCCTTCCCGGCGCTCACCTGAGGCCGCGGCCGCTCCCGCCGCCAGGCCGCGATCCGCCGCTCCCGCCCACAGCCCTCCCGCATCCCACCAGCCACCGCGGCACAGCGCCCGCCTACCCCGCGCCACTCTATGGTTCGGACCCTGCCGGAGACAGCAGCGAGAGGCGGCTCCGGAGCAGCGAGAGGAGGGACAGAGCGTCCCCCGCCCGCCCCACCGGGAGCGGCCATGGCAGCCTGTGGGCCAGGGCTACCGTCAAACCGAGTCCCGAAGTGCCACATCTACGCGGAATGGTTTGGTGTCTGTTTTCTACCCAAACATCGTTGAGCTTTGAGATTGCCCCACTTACAGCAGGTTTTAACGATACTCCTCAGTGAAAACCTGGCTGTTGAGATAACCGGGGGAAAATCGAGCTTAAACTTCGTGCTCTTTGACTGTAATGCAGTATGGAACACCAGGCTGTTTGGTCTTCAGATGCTCATTCACACATGAAGCGAATTCCTCTCGCGAACATTGTGCAAAACATCCAATGTACTTGTTTTACTTACACTGTTCTCTTCCCTCACGGCTTCCCTCTGGCTGTGTGAGAGCCTTGGTCGGTACCATCGCTGAGTGGGATTCTCGCCTGCAAGTTCTCTGAGGTACCAGGGACTCCAGCAAAGACAAGCTCGGAGTGTAAATGATACCTACAGTCAGATTACAGAAATAGATCACTTTCTCGTGGGGAAACAGTGTTACATAGCCCAGACTCCAAATGCAACACTGTCAACACTAAAACACATACTAGCAGAAGTATGGGAAAGGCTTTTTCAACCTTCCAGCTGCAAGAACTGTGTTCAGGAAAGTTCCCAGCCATCCACCTACACATTTTGAGAGGGCAGTTTGTATGCGTGATCTAGCAGCAAAGCTTTTGACTTAAAATTCTGAATACCGAGAAACAAATTTCTGTTTTGTCTGTATTCCCATCCATTAAGCAAACAGGGTTGCAGCTCACAACAGGAAAACGTGGAAGTGAAACAAATGCTGCTGCTGAAGGCAGACTGGCATTATTTACAATTCATATTGTGCTCATATTATCAACTGAGCATTGATGGGATCTGAGTAAGAACAAGATAAAAGCCAGTGAAAGCACAAGCAAGTTTCATTTCCTAGGACAAAATGTAATGTTATAACTCGAGGTTCTGATACACACCTCTTTCCTGGAGGAGTTAAAAGATGGCATTTCAGTCTTCTTTAGAAATTAAGGTTTTAATTTAAATTATTCCATGGATTTCCATATGGGTGTTTTGTACTATCACCAAAGGAACAACTGTGGCAGTTTTTCTTTCACTGAATTAGAACACTTTGGTGGACACAGGATTTTACACACGTGCACTGCTATTACAAACAACTGCTTAGTATTTGAAGAAATTATGAGAAATTAGCACAGAAAATGCCAAACTACAGACTGCCATCTGCACACCGTCAGGTGGGAATTAGTGCTTTCCCATGACTGTCATTCATTTCCTTTGGCAGGATTTAGTGCAAGGGGTGAAACAGCCTCCAGAAATTCCAAATCCTTCACTATTGAGGCATACCAATAATGTTCCCAAGTCATAGCTGAATCGGATCACTGAACAATTGTCACACAAAATGTTCAGGGAAGCCACAATCCTTCCAAAAAGGTCCCATTAGGCCAGCAAGTGATGTAAGGAAGGGCACTTGGGGTAAGAGCAGGGGTCAGTCCCAGCCAGTGCCCTGCCCCTGCAGTGCCCAGAAGCAGATGCTTAGGAAAAGATAAAAGCAGCATGGTGCCTGTGTATCCTCCCAGCTTCCGGCAATCTGGAGCTCCACAGCTTCCTGAGCCAGAAGTTTTATCTTGATAATTCTCTCTTCCATGAATTTTTCTTCTTGCTTTTTGAACCCATCCCAACTTCTGACTTTAAAGAGCATCCTGTGACAAGCGCGTTACTCACTTGTTGGAAATGTCCTTTTGATACTTTTGAAACCTGTTACGAGACTCATTATGAAACTGCAGTTCATAGAATTGCCAGGCAGCAAACTGGAACTGTTTGGGGTGTGTGACTGGGAAATGCTGCACTGCAGACATCCACAGCAAAGGCAGGCCCTCCAAACACATGCTGCATGTTTGTTATTTCTCACACCAGTATTACCAGAGGTGCAAACAGAAGTGGTACTGAAGAACAGTGGTTAAATAGTCTAGAAATGCTCATGCTGTGAACAGCAGTCTGACTGTGAATCACTCATTCCCAGAATTATTTTTGAAAGATTTTTTTTTCGTTTTTCCCTTGGAATTTCCAATGCCTTTTATTAAAGTTCCTGATACATCTAGGTTTACATTATCAAGAGCACAAAAGTCATTCCTTGAATTCAAATCTTAACTTTGTGTAGAGTAACATCTCAGTAAGTCAGAAATATCTCATCCATTCAGCAAAAGACATTTTGTGTCTTTTGTTCCAGTCCTTACCAGAGAAAATGGTGATACTGATTATAATAAAATAAATACAACTATAAACTTAAAACTAAATTGAATTTTAATAGATAAACTAACTCCACATTCCTTGGCATTACTTCCCTTAAGATATGCTGCTTAAAACTGTCTCTTTTTTACAGTTGTGGTATCCCTTTTAACTTAATTTTCTTTCAGTGCAGTCTTTTCCTCACATAGATGAATGGGTTTGAGCCTAAAATTCTGTGTGATTGCTGTAATGGCTGCACTATAAAAGCAATTGATGGAGATATTGACTCATTGGTGTAAGACACTGAGCACCTTGAACTCTCCCAAAGCCTGATTAAATAACTTAATCATATACACAAATCCTTTTCATTTCCATAAGATTTCAGTTTGTGTTTGATGCAAAATATTTGTGTATGCTTTGCCAAGTTACAGCACATGGCTCCAGGTTCATACCATTTAGAAATAAATCTGCTGCACTCTGTGAGCGGCATCCTCTTTTAAAGGATTACCAGAGAAAAAAGTACTTTGAATGTAGCTAGTGTGAATGTCAGACACCATAATTTAGATATTCCTTGGATTTGTAGGATTTGGGTGTGCTGTAAAACAGAAATTTAAGGGTGAAGTTCCTATTGTCTGTTAGTGTTTGGTAAATTGCTGATTTGATCAAAATACTCCTCTGTGTAGGGCTTTGTCTATGGAATCACCAAAGGGGAGAACCATTCTCACATCTCAAATTTCCTTGTTTTTGCAGACATGCTGCATTGGCAACTAGAGATGCCAGGTCCACAGAGAGCTGGTCTCACTGCTGAGCCCTTCTGAGGTCTGCAGCTCAGAGCTGGAGCCTGGGCAGGGTATGAACAGGAAGCCACTATCTGTGCCTGCACCAGGATTTACTGACACAAGCTACTTTACAGGTAGAAATCCATAAGAAAATCTGCAACAGATAAGTATTTTCCCTTGCAAAAAACACCCAAGCCTCATTTTCAGTGACACACAACAGGAAGTGAAGATTATGTTTGATTTATAATAGTCTCAAAGGAACAGAAATGTTTCTTTTGCATTTACAAGCATGTACAAGCCCTCCTTTTCAAGGTGCTACTTATGGCAATGAAGAAGCAATGAGAAAAGCCTACAAATATTCTCCAGTATAAGAGACATTTTGCCAATAACAGGCATCCTTTGCTCTTACTGGAAACAAACTTCCCTTTTAAGAAGAAAATCAGGATTGATCAAACAGATGTTTGTTATTCCCAAAAGCAGAGCTCGTCTGAGATGTGTAGGGCCTGCACTGCCGAGAAGAGGTGTCCCAAATTTCCATCTTCTCAGCAATGCACATTTCTTGAGAAATGAGATAAATTTATCTTGAGATAAATGCAGTATATTTCCCATCACTAACCCTGAATAGTTTTCGGCAACTTCATCGTCATGTCTTTAGTAATTACTTTCAACATCTGCAATGTATATTTAAAACAATGGCATTTGTCCTTGCTGACGCTGCTCTTTACAAACTGACATCTCATGTGATTTCCCAAGAATTACATGGGAAAGAAATCTACCAGGATTCTGGTACATCACAATCTGTGGAAGGAGGCTAACCCTGGAAGAGGACAAAATTAAACTACAGTTCTCCTGAAGGAAACATGATGTAGAATGGACCATTAGGCATGAAACAATGTGTATTTCCTATGGCCTCCCCCCTCTCCCTGCCTGTCCAAGCTTTAATACGTTATGTTCTCAAGATCTGTCCATAGCATTAAAGAGAAGTATCTGAAGTGGCATGGCCTAAGCAAATATTCAGTGTGATCTTCTGATGAGTGGGATGATCAAACTTATCTACATGACATTCTAAACTTAAGGAGAGGGCCTTCATTGCCCATATTAACTGGCCTGGAACACCATTAACAAGGGGTTATGGCTGTCCAGTGACACCACAGTGTTCTCTGCAAAGCTAAATCCAGAAAACAAGGTGCTGAAGGGTTGGGTGCACAGCAGCTCTCTGTGGTGACTGGAAATGTCCTCAGCAGGGCTTGCTTTCACAGAGAGACATGAAGATCAACTCCAACACTGGGAAGTTTCAAGTGCTGCTCCAGAAGTTTGTGTGCAAAGAAATTCCAGCAGGGCAATGTGGAATTTAGTTCCATTTATAACATTTATAACTTCTTTCAGTGCTTTTCCAGTTATATATATCTGTTTCCTTCCTTTCTTTTGCCTGAGTCTAGTCACATCGCCACTGAGGGGGGACAGGGCATCCATTTCTCAATCCTGAGGGGCAGCAGCAACACTTGTACTGAAAAAAGTGTTGGATTCTACATCATTATCACCAGTCATTGAGAACACTACTTGTTCTTGCAAAATTCTGGTGTGGCTTTCTCTTTGCTAAAAATATGATCTAAGAGAAGAAGTGACAATTTCACGTTAACCACTTCAGCTTGTTTCCAAAATAAATGATCTTGAAATAAATCCTGTGGTGAAATTGTGCACTTTTGTTTTGTAATAACCTGCTCATTTGACAAGAACTCATTTCCTATGTGCCACTCTTCTGATGTGTCACATTGGCACTGCTGACACACAAGAACCTCCTAAAGCCCTATCCTATTATGGAATCTCTTCTGTTGGGAGAAGAATTGCATTTTAAAGGATAATTCAGAAAGAAGTAATCTTCACTGGGAAACCTCAGACTTTCTAAATAAAGAACAGCCTTTGCCTAACCCCTCTTTATTTGTAAATCTCCCTGCCTTTATTTCAGCACTAATTAGAATACAAAATATGGCACAAAATCTATCTCTAATAGGATTCCTAATTCTTCACCTTTGCTTATGTCTGATCCAAAAGTTATGGTAAGCTGTCTCAAGATCATTGGGCTTTTAATTAATCTTTTGACTCCATCTTATTCACACAAACAATACAAGGTTTGTGCATGAGATTGATCCCAAATGTCATTTTCCCCTCTGTCTTCCAGATGCTTAATATTTTAGGGATTAGAAGGAACAGAAGTACTTGGGTAAGGGACACTCCACAAATTATAAACCGAGTGTGCTCTGCACACTGCATTTCAGGCCCCCAAAGGCAAATCTGTCCAGACATTGCTGGTGGGAGGCATCAGGGCTGAGCAAAGCCCTGGCAAGGCTGGAGGGCTGGGCACAGCAGCTCTGTGCCATGGGACAGGGTCCATACACCAGGACAGGCAATGTTGGTGAGAGCCTGGACCCCTCCATTTGCAGCCCTCCCAGTAACTCTGTGCCTGGTGTTTGTTCTGATTGTCAGGAAAGGAGCAAAAACACAATCACCTCTAATCCCAAAGCCCCTCTTGCTATAGTATGGCTCCTGTGCAATTGTTCTCAGCTTGAATACCACTTCCGCCCATTTTCATGGGCTATAAAGCCCCCTATGTATCCCCCTAGAATAATTTAATTAATATACAGCTGAAGCAGAAATAGATGCAATGGCAGGAATGGTCATTTGTTAAAGAACCACTCTGCTGCAAGAACATTGTGCCTTTGAGTTTAAAGGAATCCAGACATTTCCAGCAAGGGTTTAACTTACAAGGAGGGATTTTCTTTACTTAACACCCCAAATAAAACATCATGCTGATTTGTACTTCCTTTTAAGAAAATAGAACCTATTCATTTCTGGGAGTTTATTTTCCAGTGTTTTGACATTAACACCACCAGAAACCACAACGTGCTGAAGCTGATGGGGTCCTCAAGCCCCCAACAGCTGTGTCAGTCTAGGTAGCAGTAAGTCAAGTAAGCAAACCTGTGAGTAGCTTGCACTGGTGGTTTCATTAAAGGTAGTCTGTGCAACAGACTTTTAGGATCAGGGAATAGAGTAATTAAAAAGGAGGTTGTTGCCAGTAACCAGGATAAAAGCTAATATCTGGGATAATGAAAAGAAACAGACAAAAGTGAAATACCAGGAATGGAAATGCCTCTAAGCAGAAAGGTTCAGTTTCCCTGTGATTATTAAGTATGTATTTCCCCAGAGAAATAATTGCCTTGGATTAAGTGATTTGTAGGAATCTGTTGCTGGGTTACAGGTAGCAAGGGAAGGTGGGGTGAGGGTTGCAGAGGTAAAACAAGCCATGGGCTGGTTTCCCTTCTCAGCTCAAAGACCCAGGCAGCTGCTCTGGCCCCATGAGTGCCTCCCAGCCAGCACAGGAGCACACACAGGCCGTGTATCAGAGGAAATTCAAGAGTTCCGTGCTCCCGGGCAAGTGGCAAGGGTGTGGCTTTCCTGTGCTTATGGGCTAAGATAACTGGCATTTCTCCCCCCTTTCTTAATTGTTCTTCTGTTCTGTTTTCTATATAATCATTATTATCATCATAAATACAGATGTTATTCGGTTTCAGCCTGTGTTCTGTGTTTGTTCCTGTTCACCTCTGAGATATCTCTGTCTCTGTGGATGGTTCTTTTGCACATTCTCCTCTCCCTGACACCAGGGACTCTTCTGAGTGATTGTAAGCAGTCCCAGTTTGACAAAATGCACAGCTCCAGTCACACATTCCTCCTGGACTTGCACACTGGAATTTGCAGTTTTGAATAATTGAAGTAAACTGTATGTATTTTATATACAACTGGAAGAGGAGATAAATCCTCTGAGCTCCGTTTACCAAGCAGTCTTTGTTAGGAAGACATTTTCCATGCTAGAATTGTTTACAGCACCTCAGGCAGAGATAATCAAAAGGCTGCAGTCATCATGTGTCAGCATGTCCAACTCCATGATGGTCCAGAAGCTTCTGACTTTCTTGTATTTCTTTTTTGGGGTGTCTTGTGGCTATGTGGGTGTCTTGTGGCTAAAGTTCGTTGTGTCCTTGTTAAAAAAAGGAAGTGAAAAGGCCATATGCAGTGTGATGTGACCTTGTTGTCATCCTCCTGTTACTACACTGGGTTCTCTGCTGAAGTCACCTGTCAGGATGTGTGCAAGGCATTGCTCCTTGTTACCTCAGCAGTCACATCCTCAGCTGCCAATCCATGTGATTCCTTTAACCTTTGCATATTCTTTTTTCTGCTGCTTCTGCTTCACATGTGGACTTTTCCATTCATGCTGCATTCATGTCAATCTTAAGATTTGGATCACAAACCTCTGCATGCCACAATGCGTGCTGTACATTTTTGTACAGCAGAGAAGAGAGCTTATATAGGGGCAGGAAATGTCTTCTTTTCAACTCGGTGATCTCCTCTACACTGGAAGAACACTGTGGGCTAACTGAAACTAAATCTAGTCAAACCAATTCAAAAGTTGCTGTGAATATAACTTTCAATTTTTTCTGAAACATTTAAATTTATTGCAACCAAAACAAGTCTTTCTCAGGACACCCAGTGCAAACCCACTGGGGCACAGCTCCTCATGACTGCTGTGAGGCTGCTGGCTGCAGAGGCTGAACCAAGGCTACTTTGCAAGAACAATCGAGGACACCAGTGGTCCATGAAGAGACTGTATCAATTACAGTGTCTCTCCAGCCTGATGACAAAACCTCTTGTAAACACAGCATTTTTGACATGGGTATTTAATTCCTTAACATGCCCTAAAGATTCCAAATGTACTTGAACAGTTAAAACAGTAAAGTCACGTTTGGAATCTCTGTGAAAACATGTTTAAATTTTTTACCTTGCTCTTGGCTCCAGGATCAGAGCAAACAGAGTTTCATGCCTGGTGTAAGCTAAGAGCAGTTATTCTTCCTGGACCAAACTAAGAATCTGTCTACTGGTACTGACAGCTGACATGCAGATCCCAAATTCAAGGCTTTTCCATTTTCAGGGTGGTTCCTAACCGTTTGACGGTGTTTTTTTAACTTTAGCCTGACACAGTGTGCAGGAGAGAGCTGTGCCTGTCCATCAGTGCTCAGTCTTCTGAAAAATTATCAATTAGACGCCGATAACCAGAACTTTCACACTGCTGAGTGCCTGTATTGGCAAGACCTCTCCGAATGTCTGGCTGCGGACTTTATCAGTAAATAGGAAATACACAGATAACGGCACTAAAAGGAATTTGAGCGGCCGAAATCCGAGACAAGATGCCTCCCGCCCCACGCTTAACTGGGAACGGGCAGCGTCCTTACGAGCTTCTCCCGGAGCAGGGTGCCGGGCAGAGCAGAGCGAAGTTTCCCGGCTCCGGCGGGACCCCCCCCAGCAGGAGGGAGGGCCGGACACCCCCCCCCTGCCCCTGCCCCGTCCCGGCCCGCGGCGGGCGGTGCTGCTGCCCGGCAGGGCCGGGCCAGGCGGGAAGGGGGTGGAGGGCGCCCCGCGGCTCTTCATAAAGCACTGCCCGAGGCCGCGCCGCTCAGAGCCGGCTCGGCAGCTGCCCGGAGCAGACCCGCAGCGCCTTCCTTCCTGCGGAGCCCGTGGGACAGCGGTGACAGCAGCATGACTTCGGCGGCGGTGGAAATTTTGGGACTGGGACTGGGCATCCTGGGCTGGGTGGGGGTGATCCTGGCCTGCGGGTTGCCCATGTGGCAGGTGTCGGCCTTCATCGACGTGAACATCGTGGTGGCGCAGACCATCTGGGAAGGGCTGTGGATGAATTGCGTGGTGCAGAGCACGGGGCAGATGCAGTGCAAGGTGTACGACTCCATCCTGGCGCTGCCCTCCGAGGTGCAGGCGGGCCGGGCGCTCACCGTCATCGTGGCACTGCTGGGGCTGGTGGCGCTGATGGTGACCGTGGTGGGCGCGCAGTGCACCAACTGCATCCGGCCCGGCAAGATGAAGTCCCGCATCGTGATCGTCGGCGGGGCCATCTACATCCTCTGCGGGGTCCTGGTCCTCATCCCGCTCTGCTGGTTCGCCAACATCGTCATCAGCGACTTCTACGACCCCACCGTGCCATCGTCCCAGAAGCGGGAGATGGGGGCCGCTCTCTACATCGGCTGGGCGGCCACGGCCCTGCTGCTCTTCGGGGGCTGCCTCATCTGCTGCTGCTCCTGCTCCCAGCGCGACGAGACCTCCTTCCCCGTCAAGTACTCGGCGCCACGGCGGCCCACATCCAACGGCGAGTACGACAAGAAGAACTACGTCTGAGAGGGGCTGTCCCGCTCCNGCTGCGGGCAGCGCCGCGCTCGGCGCCGCCGGCTCCCGGTACTGACCGAGCGCGCTGCCGGGCGAGCAGAGCCCTCCGCGGCCGCGCAGAGCAGGCGAAACAGCGTCTCCCCGGCCCGGGGCGGCCGGAGGAACCGAGGAGCCCGGGCGAGTTACGGCGGCGTTTACCGGGACGCCCCGTCCGGGCTTCGCCTTCGCCGCCTGCCCTCCCGGCTTCTGCCGCAGGCCCCGGCCCTTCCCCGGCGTTACCGGGACACTTGTGAGTACTTTACCGCCCGCTGGCGCTGCCGGTACCTCGGGGCACCGCCTGGCTGCTGGGACCGGGCGTCGGGTATGCACTGCAGCCGAGGAGCAGCTTCCCATCTCCGTCATCTCTCCCGAAAGGCTGCATCTGGCAGTTCCTTCTCGGACTGATAAGGAGGGTCTTTCAATTCGGGCAATTAAAATAGGGGTCCTGTCCAAAGCATGACACTAACCTTGGTCCTTAATCCCGCAAGCAGTAACTGTTTGGAGAAAGTTATTTGCCTTTCTTCAGTTGTTTCAGTCCCTCAGTGAAGTGTATTGGTCTGTGTGTATTTGAAACCTTGAAAGAGATTTCAGGTAGTTGCTGTCCTTTAGTGGAGTACAAATCCAGTAACTCTAGGCTGTCCCTTGAGGTTCTTCATCCCTTCTCCTTTCTCACCTTGTGCTGTGTTTTTACTTGAATATGAACTCATTGCCAGAATTATTCGAGGACTAGATTAAGAAATCTAGGAGATCACTGTATGTCCTGGCTGCAGCAGGGCCTCTGCTCCTCTCATCTGCACTACAGGAGACTGGAAACATAAAAATCGCCCCAGATA
>VZTZ01004855.1:10698-38327 GCA_013400955.1 Drymodes brunneopygia
TGGGGGCCGCTCTCTACATCGGCTGGGCGGCCACGGCCCTGCTGCTCTTCGGGGGCTGCCTCATCTGCTGCTGCTCCTGCTCCCAGCGCGACGAGACCTCCTTCCCCGTCAAGTACTCGGCGCCACGGCGGCCCACATCCAACGGCGAGTACGACAAGAAGACCTACGTCTGAGAGGGGCTGTCCCGCTCCGCGACCCCCGGGGCACGGACAGACGGCTGCGGGCCGGGAGCGTCTGCGAGGAGCTCAAGCGCTCCCCTGCCTGGAGGCTTTTCTTAACGGGGACCCCCGTGAAGCGGCGGCCCTAGGCAGGGCAGCGCCCCGCTGCCCTCCAGCCCGGCTCCCCGGCGGGTCCGGCCGCTCCGCTGCGGGCAGCGCCGCGCTCGGCGNCCGCAAGCAGTAACTGTTTGGAGAAAGTTATTTGCCTTTCTTCAGTTGTTTCAGTCCCTCAGTGAAGTGTATTGGTCTGTGTGTATTTGAAACCTTGAAAGAGATTTCAGGTAGTTGCTGTCCTTTAGTGGAGTACAAATCCAGTAACTCTAGGCTGTCCCTTGAGGTTCTTCATCCCTTCTCCTTTCTCACCTTGTGCTGTGTTTTTACTTGAATATGAACTCATTGCCAGAATTATTCGAGGACTAGATTAAGAAATCTAGGAGATCACTGTATGTCCTGGCTGCAGCAGGGCCTCTGCTCCTCTCATCTGCACTACAGGAGACTGGAAACATAAAAATCGCCCCAGATATACTGATGGCTGGGGGGGAATGATGCCTTTCTGGCCTTCTTGCCAAACCCTGCTTGCTGCCAGTTTTGAAATGTGTGTTCAGTTGGATGTGCACTTGGTTGGCCCCCCACCATGGTTTTGTTAACACATGTTTTCCTTCATTTACCAAATCAAGCAAAAAATTGCTAGAAGAATTCTACCAAAAATATCTTGACTGGGACTTTATGCCAGGTAATCAGTTGTGAAGTCATGACTCTCACAGCTCTCATCTCCTCTGCATTGCCCTGGTAACACTGCAGACTGGAAGGAAGATGGTTTGGGCAACATAATTCAAATTTTCCTGAGCTCAACGCCTCCTAAACTTCACCACTGCCTGAAATATTAGCTTACACTTTTGCATTTTACACTGCAGAGACAAACTTTGTTAAGGAAGGGGCTTAAGGGGATGGTGTGATATTCCTCCAATCTAATTACTTGTAAATCCACACAGGATTATGCTACTGACTGTGGCAGCATCTGCATTGCCATAAGGAGATTTCTGCCAAGAGCTAGTGAGGAAATGTGCTGTTTATACTCCTCAGAGAACAACGCTGCCACCTCACAGGTCCTCACAATCATGTAGCAATACAGTGCACACCTGAGCTGAGCATTAAGTTTTACAGCTTTCTGATAACACCAAACTCATGGACTAACCATGACTGTGGGTCTGACAGATGTAAATTGACTCTTCTTGCCTTGCTTAGCAAACTTAAAACCCTGGAGGTATCATCAATTCACAAACTGAAGTAAGAGACTAAAAAGCCTTGCCCCTGTAAATTTTGATGTTGAATATTGAGCACATGATTTACCCTTTTGAAGATAACTGCTTTTGTTTTTTAAACATATAAATAGCAGGGTCTGAGCTCATCAGAGAATGCAAAAGCAGAGCACTGTGTCTACTACTTCTGCTCCATAGAGGGGCAGTTCTAATACTGTCTCCATTTAAATAAAAGCTGTAATATTGTTTTTATGATGTGATATGTAGTTTTGGTACAAGAATGAAATATTCTATTTCATCATTACAGCTTTTTAAGAAGAGTGTAACCTTGTAAACTGTAAATGTATTTAAATGCATATATTTTGCAAGAAATCTACCAAAGTTGGCTTGTTATATGGTTTGGTGCCTTTATTTGTTTCATGACTACTTTATTTTAAATTGTAACATCCAACTGTATGTGTCACTTACCTTCACCCACACTCAGCTCTCTGGTGTCTAGCAAATGAGTCCACAGATAATAGCCCAAATCCTGGACCTCACTCTCTTTTTTCTCAAACTGAAGAACTAAACCCCACTGACAAACATGTCAGCATGTCTCTGAACAGCAGAGCCTTCAGAAGTGCTGCAGAATTTGGGGTCTGACCGAAAGATGAAATCTTTCTGGACAATGCATAACTAGCATTTCAAATCAAAACTGGTCTCTTTGGGGGAGGGAGGGAAACCCGTACCTTAGAAGGGAATTTTAACAAGCCAAATTTCTTGTATCAAGGCAGGGCTGGATCCTCTTATAACCAAAATCTGGAAACATGACACAGAAAGATCTCTTGACTGAAGCCAGTGCTAACTGTGCATATGCTACCAAACACAGCATCATCCTACCAAAACTGTAATTTGTGGCTGAGGTCAGTGGGGCAGCACCCAACAATACTTGCAGGAAGTGGGGCCCATTTTTTAAAGTATTTTTATATTTAATCTCACCCTTCAGTATCCTTAGTTGTTGCTGTGCTATAAGAGATAGCCTGAGAGAAAGCTGTTACTGATGTCACTGGCTTTGGGGTAAAAGTCTAAGTTGGTTTTTGCTATGATTTGTTTTCTGAGAACAAAGATCTAATCCTGAACTTAAAAACTTGGAAGTGCTCAGGATTAGGCCTGAACCTCATCCAAATGAAAAGATAAATCTATAGCACTTGTTTACTATTTTTATTTTGTATTTATGATTTCGCATAAAAATAAAAACATGTAAATCAATCCCTGAACGGGGTCACTGTGTTTTGTGAAAGCCACTGGATTGTTTGAGCTCAGGAAGGTGGGGTGTGATATTGGTGCCCAGAGGGAAATTACCTGGGCTACCTTTGGGGAGGAGAGCTGGGTCACCTCTGGGGAGGAAGGAAGGGCAGCTCCTGTGCAGAACAGAGCAGGCAGCATCTCAGCCCTCCACAGAAACCTCAGACAAAAGACAGCAAGTAGCAGTAGTTGGTCTTGTGATGCGAGCACATTAGGAAGTGGAGTGTGAGTCCCAGCTATTTTGGGAACAGCTCTAAGCATGAAGCTTTTAAAGCTTTCAATTTCTACACGTTTAAACTAAAAGGAAAAAAATCCTGCTGCTTGGATCAGCCCCAAGCTGACCTGATACCCTAATTCTTTCTGCCAACCATTTCTTCTTTTTCAAAAGTGGATTCAAGCTGGGGAAAAACATTTCCACAGATGCAGCAGAACAGAAGCTAAAAAAAAAACCCAAACCAATAAAGACTGGTAAAATAAACTATACAGACTAATTGCTAATGGAGAAATTTGCCTAAGTTATATGACTGCCAGGGAGGACATCCAATATTTTGCAGATTTTTTTTTTGCAAGATTTTCAAGCTTTGTTCTAACAAACTGTTGCTTTAAAAATGAAGAAAAAACATCTTCAAAGCCTTCATTTTGCAGCATTCTTGCCAGCTCGGTTGAGATTAACAAAAGCTCCTTGCCACCCTCCCATTGCTATGCACATGCTGAGCTGGAAAAAGGGTGTCTGTCGGCTTGGCCTTTGTCCTGCTAAACGAACCATTTCATAGTTATGAATTTGGAAGTAACCTGCAGTTCATACCCTGCAAATCTGGTTAGATCCTGTCTGTGCAAAGAAGGGAAATGCACCAGGCAGAGGGAAAAGGAAGTGCAATCAGTCACGTTTGCTGCAGGATGTTTAAGGAAATATTTCCTTTTCCTGTACAGAGATGTTTGTTGGGCATCTGCTCTTTGAAACATAGAAAACATTTTATTCTTAAAGTGAGAAAGCAGAGTAACTTCAGATTTTTATTTAAAATCTATTCTCTGATCAAATATTATGCAAGGAATTTGTTCTTTTTCCTTGGCTGTCTTTCAAACCCCAAATGCAGGTCTCCTCCAACTCATCCATCTATCTGTAACACTAAAAGATAATCCTGCCTGTCAGGAACCATATGCCACATGTAAGTGCCATATTCGTGCATATATTCAACCATATATTCATGCAGTATTCAGCATCAGATGGCACCCACAATGCATCCCTTTTTGTGTGTGCACCGAAGAAGAAAATCATTAATTAAGTACACGTGTTTGAGGATTTGCTTTTATAAGTCTGCTTGGAAAGACATAACAAATATTCCTGCTGTATGAGATTAATTGGGTGAGAGCAGGTGAATTTTCTCTTTGGGTCAAATACTGCATTTCTTTTACTTGTAGCCTGATTGTGATAAGACAAATCATTCCAAAAGAAAAGCCTCAAGAGGGTCTTACATTTATATTTTGGGTGTGACTGACTTCTGTCATTCTTATTTTGATCAGAGCTTTGTTTGAGTCTGTGTGTGTGTGTGACTGCTCCAGACTGTTCCTTGCTGACTCTCTAGTCTAGAAACCCCCTTCTTCCACCTACTACAACCCTCAATTAGAAGAAAAGGAGAACTTCAACCACTGTGTCACTGATAAAACCTCCCACAGCAACAGTGAAGGCTTTACAGTTGCTTAGATACACAGGACTTGCTTCACCTTTTCTTTTTCTTAAACGCTGATTGAGACATCATGAATCAATTTAAGTGTCCTTTGCCTGTGGCATTTGGGGATTTTGTTTACAGCACTGAGCTTCCCCTCCTTCCAAAGCTCACCATGTGGATTCAACCCAAAATCAGAAAGAGAAAGGTAGGGAGTAGTAGGACTCAGCATGGAAACACAGGTGTTGTGCTGAAGGCATCTGCCCAGAGCTCGTGCCAGTCTTCTCACCATGCTTGAGCCCAGCTGCACCCTGGCCACTCATCTACTGCCCCGAGGGAGAGCTGTGCCTCTTTGGAACTGGCTCCTGTGGTTTGGGTTGCTGGTCACCGGACCCAAATAAGCTCAGGATAATGGGGGATCATATCACACAAACTTTACCACTTAAAATGTGAAAATACTCATCAGCATCAGAGCCTGTTTTAAAAGTGATACAGGAAAATGAATATATGAATAAGCGTGGCTGTCAGCCATTCTGACTAGAATTAACTGGTGCGTTAACTCAGCTACTGGCTTTAGCATTTTGATTTGAGAACAATGGAATCATACAGCATTGGGAACTGTACATACAGCACTGATTAAAGCAAAAGAAGAATGAGCCTTGAAACTACTGTCCAGCTGTTTTGGTCTCAGGCTACAAAAGGAAAAAAAAGGGAAACACACCTCACTCCATAAGCTACAGCCTTTTCAACAAGGCACACAAATCTCATTCCATTAAATTAGAGTAAATTAGAGTCATTAGAGTAAATGGCAAGACCACCTCCAATACCCAATACAGAACAGAAGGACTTTGACCATCTAGAAAACCAAGCAGAAAATAAAATAAGCTGCATCTTCTACTCTGATCCTCCTTAGAACGTCTTGAATGGCAAAAACCACTTATATTGACTAAAGCCCTGGCAGCAGCTGGCAGGGTATTCATAGCAGGTACAAGGTGTTCCTGTAGCCCAGTTGATATGTCATCCACACAAGTTACTCTTTCTTTTGGAAAAAATAGCCTTAGTTTAGGCAAGATGAAGTGCTTCAGTGTTATTATGTACTGCAATAGCAGTGGATCCATTCCTTACTACAGCTCAGCCCCAAATCCAGGGATGTTCCCTTCTGGTGGATCCTCCAGGCTGCACCAGCCAGGCAGAGAGCTTGCACAGCCCAGGGAGGTGCTCTGGTGCACGCAAACAAAACAGATGGGATGAAGCCTGTTCATGTTTATTTACAGTGGAGAACAAAAGCAAATGTTTAAAATAGCTGATTTTTCCAGGCAAACAACAGATAACCCTCTCAAAAGTGACTCTGATCCAATGAGCAAGCTGTGAACTCTGTGCCAGTTGTATCATCCTGTGCTTCTCCCATTGCTGGCTACATCCTGCAAGGAGGTAAGTTACACAAGTGCACAGTTTAGGTCTTACACCTTCTAGCACGAGCTATGCTGGCTGTGGAACATTTTGGGTTTTTTTAAGATAAGCGGAAGATTTTCATAGGTTGAACAAATGCACTAAAAGCTAGGAGATGCACAAAACCAGATCCCACAACAACAATTTTAATCTGGTAGCAAAAATAGTTCGCAATGTTAAATGCATTTTGGGCTTCAGCTGTGTATGTTCCTAAAGTTTCAACCAAGCAGGTTAGCTGGCAGAGCCCTGGGTGACATTCCTCTTGGTCCCATGCCAGGTACTGTGACAATTAATCCAACCATATGTGGGTACCTCTGGGCTCTGTTCCCACTCTCAAACGCATTCTGAGCTGAATCGATTCCCCTCTGTTACACTCATACATAACTCATTAGCATTAACTGTGTTTGTTATCAGAACACTTCCACAGAAGGTTAAACCTTAAGAGAATTTAGGCTTGGGCACTGAAGATCACTCAGGAAAGAAAAATAGGCACTGCTTGACAAAAACATATGTGAAATCTCAAAATGGTACAATTTAGTTTCAATATACCTTCACATGTTTGAAGGATTGGGGCAAAAAACAACAATCACCAGTTTTTATCAGCTCTAACAAGTGCCTAGCACGGCAGAATTCTTGCACTATATATATTTTTAGATTACTCTTCCAGTTATAATGTTCTGTCCTTACTGTATGTCTTTTGTTAGAATTAGGATATCTGCTGCAGCAGCCTGGATAACCTTTAGCCTGAGCTACAAAACCTTTAACAGTTTCCAATTATAACAGCAATCTTTCATTCTATAATACAAATAAACCCAAGTGTTATCTCAACACAGAAGACTCACATGAATACCCAATGACTACAGAATGATTTCACCATTTTTTTCCTCTATAATTTCCTGCTATTATTTCATTGGAAGTGACTGCCAAGATCTAAGCAACATAATACATTTCACTGTTTACATCTACTTTATTTTTGTTATACTGTTGACATTTCAAAATGTTGACATGCAAGGCAAGTTTTAAAAATTTAACATCCACTTGAATTCCATTATGTTCTTGAACCCTTATTTTTAGGCTGTCCTGTTTTCTCCTGATTTTCTTGTCTTGTCCAGTTGAGAATATCTGTGCACCCAAATACCTGCCAATTCTATAAAATCTCAACTCCCACGGCTTGTGCCATGGAAGAGGAGTTTCTGTTTTGCAGAAAGGTATAAGACACATTAATGTCCGTTTTCAGACATATGGAACTGGCTTCCCTGTAAATATAATCTTTGTCTACTGTAACAATGTGGATTGAGCAGCAGTTAGGGGAAAGAGAGAGTTCCACTGGGTGGGAATTCCATTAGGAAGAAACTAAAAAAGGCATCATTAAAGCAGTTATTCCTGCAACTCTAGATAGTGGATATTCCCAGAAGCCAATATCATACTCTAGGGGTAAAATGCTGTTGTTTGGACAATATTAAAAGAGACTTTTTGTCTACCTGGGGTTATTAGTGACTACAACTATTTAAGACAGCCATACCATCATCATAGTGTCCCTCCTAAAAGGAAAGCTATTATCCATGGCATCCTGCCCAGATTCCTGCAGAGCTGATTACATTCTTTAGAACCTGCAATTTTAGTTCAGGACAGTAATCCTGACTTCCTACCTGGATGCTCTAAGGGCTCATTTCACACTCTGAAGACATTACTGACATCTGTCCTAAAGGCTGATCATTGGTAGTAGGAAGAGCAATCCCTTTTTCTCCTGTCTCTCTCACAAGTTTGCAGATATTTTTGCTTTCTGCCTGCAAAATTATTCCCAGCCTTGCAGAATTGGCCTCTGGCAGATTGCAGTGCAAGCATTGAACTCCACTGGTGTGTAGAAAACAAGCCCACTTCAAAGGCAGGGTGGGAAGGAGCACTAAATTGTAAGACAGAGTTTTTCCCCTTGATAGAGTTACTGAAGTCTGAATCATGTCACAATAAGAGATCGAGAATTTCAGTGTTAGTACCTGTTGCTACACAGGAATTTGGACTTTGAAAGAAAGGCCAAATTGCAGTCCTTCCCCTGAACCAAAACATCCCAGATCTGTCCTGCCCTCATGATATGGGCAGGCAGGATGCAGGAGCACTCAAACTGCTGGGAAACTTCACTTTGTGACCTTGCAGGGAAGTTTGAATCAAACAGAAGTGTCTTAACTCAGAGGAAGAAAAAGGAAAGACATAATGATAGCTCTTCGTAATGAGCAAAGTGGGGTGAGACCCCACCCTGCTGTGGGCACCAAACAGTGTCTGAGGTGACAGTGAAAGCACAGACACTGCACACTGATAAACAGCTAACAGGAACGAGAGCCTGGAAATGGAAATGAACATATCCAGGGCAGAAGCAAAAACTAAAGAGCTCAATTAACTTAAAATGTAAATGCAGAATTACAGTTAACTTTGTTTCAGATTGTACCCAAGTTGAAAGTACAATAGGAAAGGATTTTTTAACAGACTAGATAACATGTGTGGGTAAGGTGGTGAATGCCTTGGACAGGGGGAGGGTTTAAAACTGATCTCAGCAATGGACAAGTTTTTTTGACCTAAAAACAAAAGGAGAGAACTAATATGAGTGATTGGACACTAGATAAAAACCAGCACAAGTTACTGAATATAAAGGCATGAGATGAGACTAGATACTGCCTAACTAATGACTAATTTATCTGTCACAGTAACATCCCAGTCCATTTAAATAAGCTGCTCTCTAACATCAATCCTGAAGAAGGAAGAAGGTGAGGCAAAGAGGAAATACAAAGTTTAATGAAAGAAAAGACCACAAAAATGTGCTGAATAACAAAAAAATGAGGGATCATCACATTTCTTTCTTAAGGGCTGTAATCAGGGAGGAGGAGGAGTAGCAGTGATTCTTAAATAGTTTCTGCCAAGTCAGTGCAGTACTCTTGGAGCCATGCACTGTATTTGTATCTTTGAAAGGCTCAGACAAGACACCCTTTCTAAAAAGGAATCATTTATTGGTTATTTGGAGATAATGGAACAGATGAATAAGCAGATATATATACATGGAGACTTGTCAGAATGGGATATCAGCCCAGAACACAAATATCTACATTGACTGGCAAAAATTTCCCATGAGAATTGAGATAGTTGAGAGTTTATTAGATAACACGAGATTAAAAAAAAAAGAAGACAAGTCAGTAAGACAAACAATGCTGGCTTCAGTTTCTAACCGTTCCAAAAAGGTATATCTCTTCCAAACAGATCGTGTTGGCTCCTATCACCTATTTGAGGAATGAGATGAGGGTTTTCAGGCTGGCTAGATGACCCCTGTGCAGCTGTGCTACATTTCATTCCCCCTTTTGTTGCATAGACAGTTTAGTGGGACACACTCCCGTATCCTATTCCCTTTCCCTCGTTAGCATTTCTAATAGCGCCATGTAGTGCTGTCGTTTCAGGAAATGCCTGGCTGTATTCACTGCTAAATCAAGCAGGAGTCGTGCTGGCAATTCAAGGAACACCTCATCAGAGGGAAAAAAGCAATTGCTGCTGAGCTATTGTTTTCCATTTCATTTCACACACTCAAAGAGCTCTGGTGACCACCCAGTGGGTGCCCTGAAATACAGATTCCAAGACACCTTCCTGAGCTAGAAAGGCAAACCGGATTTACTGCTTACCCTCTATTGTTACTCAGTCTCTCTTTTCCTCTTAGTTCTTTATTTTCTATTTTTGTACTTCACCCTGTCATTTTCAGTCCTTTTCAGGTCCCCTTCTCAGTTTTGTATGCAACAGTTGGAAAGCTCTGTCCTTTTGACACAGCGTGCTCAGGAACTTTTCTAAGGGGATATTCTACAACAGGAGCCAGCAATTCAGTATGAGTCAGAAAAATGAGTCAGAATTCAGTATCTTTTGCAAGGAAAAAGTCTCATAAAAAGGATATGTTCATTAAGTTATTGTTTTAACTACTCTGCCCTTAACACTGATATCAGCTAATCTACTTACATGGCTACACAGCAAGTGGAACCAGCTGAAACAACAATACTCTTCCCCTTCTTCGTGTTCATGAAACAGCACACACTGGATTTGCAAAGCAGGTAACCAAACCCAACACCCATGTATGCTGTTTTTGTGGGTGTGAACAAACTGCAGCCCAATAACAGGATAAAGAAACCTAAACACTGGAGGGAGATTCAGCCCTTTGGTGGGAAGAATGGGAGGCAGTTTAGCTTAACATTAGAGGCAGATAACACAGAGGTAGAAAAATCTCACAAGGAGAGAAAACAGGCAGGCAGAGAGGGAAAAACTGCAGAGTGGTTTGGCTTTTCCTCAGAATGTTTTAGGGGGACAGTATTTCCCTCCCTAGAACAGATGTCTGGGAAATTCCTCGAGTGCTTTACAATGTGTGCATACAGATCTTTAAAGGTTTGTGCTTAATTTTTCAAAATGTAACTTTTACACAGTCCAGAAATGGTGCTGTTCTGATAGCACACACTTGTAGAGCCATTAACCCTGGAGGGTAATGCATTTTACTGACAAGAGCTATAAATAATGAAGAGCCTTCCAGGCTTTATATTTTTAAAGCAGAAAACATTTTCAGCCATGAAGATTTTGAGAAGTGAGAAAGTAAAGCCTGAGGTGACAGACAACATCTCAAACTCCCCAAGGAAAATACCACTATCAGTGTTGGGTGCTGATCTGGTCTGGTACTAGATAGTTACCTGAACTCTCAATTATAGACAAAATTTGATTTCTGAAAATCTGGATATATCTGAAAACTGGATATTGATTTAACCCAGTAAGCAATGACTGAGTAATTGAGGCAAACATGGACAGTGTAAATTAAACACTAAACAGCCTCTGGCTCTGTTTTGGAGGCAATTATTTGAGCAGTGTGGCAATACCAAACGGCACCAAGAAACACCACAGTTCTCAGCTACAGTATCAGGTTGCAGAATTATATTACAGCACAAGTTCTGCAGCAGTTGAGATCTTGTTTCCATTGTAGGGCAACAGCTTTTCAAATCTGAGATAGTGTAAAAAAAAGCTCCCAAGACAGTCTGCCCTTGCATGAGTGATTAGCTGGACATAGCCAAAGGCTCTTCTGAGTTTCTTTGAACTTGGCAGTTACCATTGGAAAAGCCCAAAACTGCTGGAAGAGCATCTCCTTTTTTTAAAAAAACGAATGTATTAATTTTAACAGCTTCTATATGATGTAACAAAGCCACTTCCAGTTAAAAGAGACTTCCCTGAAGGAAGCACAGCAGCATCAGGAAAAAATTTATAATCCTCATTTTTTAAAAGATTAATGTCATCCTGTACAATAGAGAGGGGACATGTTGGTCAGTGCATGTGTCTTAGAAAAGAAACTTAGCCAGGAGGCCCAAGGTCATCTCAGACCTCAGAGCACGCCTGAACCAGGGCATGCTGTATTCTTGCCATTTCAGTCCTGAAGAACTCCACTGAGCTCACCAGTGTTTAAAGAAAACATCATTTTACATGCCCCTTCCTTCTAGGCTACTGATCCAGTTAGATTTTCAGATCAGACAGCAGATCATTATTAATGGCATATTTATTTCGGGAGCCCCTCGGTGACTCCTTTCAGCAAATAAAAACATACTAAGAGCTGACTGTCCCTGTGAATTCTTTCCAATTCAGTGGCAGGTACCTCCGATTTTCCACTGACATGCTGCAAATGAATGATTAAGTGAAAGTAAATTCCACTGAGCTAAACAGTGGAAAGAGACACCAACACCACACGGACTTGGAAATACAGACAAGCTGCAGCAATGAGAAGAGGTGACTAAGTGCTACATCCAGTTAAAAAGACAGCACTCTTTTGTTGTAAGGGAGTATTATCTCTTTTTCAAGGGCCAGAAAGGAATAATCTCAATTAAAACTGGTTTTGAAAAGAAAACAAAGAACCCAGAATGTCATGGTACTTGTCTAACACAAGCAACTTAGTCATTATTGTGAAGGAATACCCAGAGAAGTCATCCACAGTTCTTAAGCAAGTGGCAAAGACTTCAGAGAATGATGTTGTTGAAGCAGGGAATAAAAAAAAAAAAATCCCCAAATCTCTTAATAAAATAAACCCAGATCCAGCACAGGAAGGAACCATGTTGTGATACAGCTTGTGTATACATTTTACCTTAGTTTAGTTCATGGGGTATGATTAGGCTTGCCCATAAATTCCTATGGGATCGATTCTAATTCTGATTTAAGAATGACTTGTGAGCCTTCACCTCACTGAGAATAGCACACACCAGCAACTCTGCTGAATGCTTTTTGTGATATCAAATTACCAGACAAGCCTTTATCTCCCATTGTTGAGATCGTAGTGCATTGCCCAGATACACACCACAGCAGCAGACAGCGAGTCAAGGTAATGTATGCCTGGAGAACCCAGCAGCCACAACTGACTGGGAAACCCACATCCTCTGCTCTGTCAGAGCCAGGGGTGCCATGAGCTTGGGTACCATGAAGCAGAGGATCTCTTGCCTGTTTTCAATGTTTGACATTTGTGTTTCTTCTCTAATTCTGCCACCTTCTGAATGACAAAACTCAAAATCAAATGCTTTACGAGAATGGGAGTACAGTCTGAAATAAAAAGCTCCCACAATTTGCTTTCCCTAGTGAATGTTCTGCAACATTTCCTGCCACGTAGGTGTTTACAACCCAAATGCTTGTACATAAAGGTGGCATTTTTGAGCTCCACCCTGGGCAGCATATTTTTCAGTTCTTGAATCTGCTCCAAGGGAACTTTTAGCACCACCTTGAAGCCAACAATGGTACACAAGTGCCAAGAGGGATTTCAGTTTTTCCGTTTTAAGAAACAAACATCTCACTGCTTTCTTTCCCTCAAGCCAGACTTACTCACAAAGGAACTTTCAGAAGACTGTTTCCAAGAATATTCCTTCTATGAGAGAACCAAAACCATCAAAACCATTGATTGACAGATGTACACATAAAATCAACAAATGATGCTGCTTATGGCCATGAGTTCTGGTGTTTTATGTTTTGATTCCTCCTCAGCTGTGATTACTCCATTTCCCCTTCCATTTCCCTTTCAATAAGTACTGCTCTGTACTACTCCCCTCTTTACAGGTTAGCACACCCTGAGAGGCCAATTCAAACCATCTTCAAAGAACTCCTGTTCAAAAGAGACTGATTTTAAAACTTCCTCTTCTGGACTTTACAACTGGGGTACTCAAGACTAGTCCTTAGAGTGATATAAAGTTTTATTTCTCTTGTATTTCTGGACAGGTGAGCACTGGAAATGTCCTGAAAACAGGAGTGGAAAAAAACCTCAACAAACTGAAGCACAGAAGATGTCACACATGACAATATAAATATAAATGACTAATATAAACTCAAATTGCTGATAGAGCAGCTAAACCCATCAGATATAGCACTGATTTATTGCTTCTGCCATGAAAGCAGAGCAGTAGGCTCTAAGAGAGTAGT
Source organism: Drymodes brunneopygia (assembly GCA_013400955.1). NCBI lineage: Eukaryota > Metazoa > Chordata > Aves > Passeriformes > Petroicidae > Drymodes > Drymodes brunneopygia. The sequence continues at coordinate 24,016 of VZTZ01004855.1, forward strand.
GGGAAGAAATAGCAGATACTGTAGCTAAATTTGATATGGCTCATGAACTAAAGCTCCTGTTGTTGTAGTATCAACTCTATTTTCATCTAAGCACCAAGGCATAAAAGTCTGATGATAAACATACATAGTCCAGTAATCAAGGCAAAATCCCCTAATATCTCCCAATATTCAATGCAGGAATATTTTCTGTCCTTTCTAATAAAAGGTTTTACAACAGCAAGTAAAAATAATGAATATTTGCAAAATAATTTGCTTAGAAATCATTGTAGAGATTTTAACTTCCAGTAATAAGAACAATCTGCAGTATTACACTGATCCATAGGGTCGTAGTTTTTCATACAACATCCAGCTAGGCTGCAGATCTACTCACCACAAAACACTGCACAGGCCAGAATTTTGCCAGGATCCAGGAGGAAGTGAATCCAGATTCCCTGATAATGACTGACAGTGCCCAAACACACAGAAACCACACCTGGCTCAGGATGGCCTTGAGCACAAGGACTGGGACAGCACTGGTTTGTACTGGAAGGAAGCATCAAATGCAACTGCTTTGTTTCTCTACCCTTCCCTAGCACCTGCTCCTGACATTAGAGAGGCCAAGAACTGATCAAAGCCCACTGGCCTCCCCCTGTGGCTGTTATTGCCACAGTCAAACTGGCACAGACCGTGTAGGTCTTTCATACAAGGAAGTTGTAACATTCCTTAATTTTCTCTTTTTTTTCCCTAAAGAGAATTAGGAAAGGAGGACATTGGTACGTGCAAGTCTATTAAGTCACCACAATTCTTTTGTGGAAAGGGAATCACTTCAATTCCAATCAAATCAGGTTCTTACCATGCAATTTCAATTATGGTTAAATTTATCACCCCATAAAGAAAACAGCCATGAATCACTGAGCAGGAATGGCATAAATCAGCTTGTTCAGCTGCTTCAGTACTTTGGTATTTAAGGATTTTCATAATTTTATTTTGTTAAAAAAACTCTAAAACATTTTAAAGGATTTGTTTCATACTTCTATTGTTCTCAGATTAGCAGCAGCAGAAATATTTAAAGAACTGATTAGGAGGCTGCTATTACAGCAAGCAAACACATTGGAAGAGTTACTGCAGCTTCAAAATAATCCTTAGGGAATGTTTCTATTTGCATTCAGACATGGCTAGCTGGAATATGACTGTACATTTAAGAGGCTAAGTTGATTTCTCAGTGCTCTACTTATTTTTAAAAGACTCATTAGAGCCACAATTCCTGTTTGGGATAATCAATCAAAAGCATAATTATCTCTTCAGGCAGAGATATCAAGTGACCATTTTACTCAACTTACACAAATTTCAGCGGGCCACTCAAAGCACCAAATTACTGCTGCTGAATGAAACTGCTCCACAATTCCCTCATACAATTATTCTCCAGGTAGTATTAACATATTCATCTACAAATTTTATAGCATAAAATAACTACTTCAGGAGCATCAGATTCTATTCCACACATTGTAAAATGCTGACATGAAATTTTTTTTCTGTTAGCAGAGACTTCTTCAGGTGTCCACACAGATTTAATAACTTCCTTTTTACACAGCATTCCACACTGCTGATTTATGACCACATTTGGATGGCCTTGGAATCAGTTCAACAGCTGATCAATTCTGAAATTTGCAAAAGCATACTTGGCACTTCCAGCAGATCTTGGGAAAATTGAACCTTAAAAACCACCAAAAAAAACAACCAACCAAAAAAGGAGGGACAAGGAAAGTTTATGTTTTATGCTCCAAACATTTGGTTAAAGAATCTGGCAGTAAAGCAATTACCAACACATCCCAGCATAAAAACTAACTCCCACTTCTCATTCTCCCAGAATGACACAACATGCTGAAGCTAAAGGGTGCTTGTGCCTGAAAATTTGTCCATTTTTCAAAACATGACAGTCACCTAGCAAAAGAAGTCTTAAACATATGATAGGGCTGAACTAGTTAGTCATTAAACACTCTGGAAATGGCAGTGATTCTTTTGTGATGAGTTTCCTACATTTATCTTAAACTTACCTCATTCAGCAGTTTGCAACTGAAAGATAAAGTGAAAATATTTACAAGTGCACTCCAGTGTCACAGACTCCTACCACTTACATATTAATTGGCCTGGCATTATCTATCCAAAAGGCAGCAGGAACTTCTGTGTTTCCATTTCCAGAGACCTAAAGCCCAGTAAGGTACTCAGAAAAGTGACAGAATTACAGTATGTTGTGTAAAACCCAAAGTGAGCTGATAAGGGACCAATTTACTGCCAATACTACCGAGTTAGCATGCAAAACCAAAAGGCAGCATTGCTTTATCTTAGGAACCACAATTTTTTGGCCATCCCAGCCTGGCACAGGGATTTTATTCAGATAAGATGACAACATATAAAAAATTTTTAAAACACCCAAACCAACTTTTGTTTGAATAAAAATAGATAGTTTAATTAGGTTTCTGTTGGCTACATTTAAATCACATTTAATATTAAATTAATCTGTATTAAAATATGTACAAAGAATGATGCAATGATACATAACCTCTATGTACTTGTTATAATACATGAAAACATTGAAGTCATAGTGAATTCAAGCAAACTCTTCAAGTAGAAAAGCATTCCACATGTACACATATACACAGCCACCAATGTACAGCAGGGAAAGGCCAACGAGCCATTTCAAGTGACCAAAGTGAAATGAAATCTGTTATGGAACAGGATAAGCTTCTCTGTCAATATTTACAGTGCTACAGTCTACACAGGATTATCATAGTATTTCAGCCTCCTTCCAGGAAAACTATTCTCAGAGTAAAGCTACAAGTGACAATAGAGTATCACAATGCATGACTAAAAAGGCTTTATTGACACTGGCATTCCCCAGATTTTTCATTTGGTATTTGGCAGTTACTCAGTATTTGGATTTTAAAAACCCTAAAATCTTAAAACTCCTCTCACAAAACAAGTCTTTCAATCAAACTACAAGACTTAAATCTGGTAACACTAAAAAACGTTTTCAACATTCTAGAACTTCAAGGAGAGTTTCAAATAGTTTGTTTAAAAAAATAAAAAGCATTCAAGACAAATTTAAAAGTACATTTGAACGGCAGTATAAATACAGAACTTCGAAACCTATTTTTTGTTATCAGTCAACAGCTGAACATCACAAGAGTATATCTACTAATAAAAAGAGGCTTGATAAATAGAAATCCAATGTACAAATACCAGGTGACAGCTTTTGCCATTACCAGGGTGGGATGTTTAGAAAAAGAAGTGTTCAATATCTCTAAGCTGAGATCAAAATCCTTTTGACCTCCCAAAAGGCATGAAAACACCAGTCCAGGCCTGTACCAGGTACCTAAGATACACCAAAACTGCAGCACCATGAACTTTGGAACATCCAAAATAATTTCAGAGGGTCTCATCCTCAGCTTCCAGCACAAGGAGCCAAAAGGCACCACTGCATAACGAGAGCAGAAGACAAAACAAAGTAGTCAGAGGGTAAAGAAACAAATGGATGTAGAAATCCTGTCAGCCTTGCATGCCTCTGCTGTCTAACAAGCAGGTTTGGACTACTGTGAAGCTACCTGTCACAACTACAAATAAAGTTTCATATCCCCATCTCTGTTCCAGGTAAAAACTACATAGTACAACCCTAACACTGGGAAAGAAAAATGCAAATTCTGCATTAACATCAAAGTCAGTGGCACTGCTGTGGCCAAAACTTCATCCTGAGCTCAAACAAGCCAACAGAATTAAATGTCAGTAACAGAGGAACAGCAACAATTAGCTAATATTGCCATTTCTCTCACAACAAAAACAGATGCTCCTTTTCCACACTGTGTTAAAAAGCCACAAAAAGTTAAGAACAAGAAATAGCAGCTCATGGATGATGAAACTTAAATAAATCTCTTAAGGAGGAAAACATTTTACTTGTACATTGCCTGCCTTCTACTCCAAAGAAAAACAATTGTCTTTGTAAGAAACTCTTAGCTTCAGTTTATATTTTCACTAAAAGTTGCCACATTTAAATAAAATATTCTACAGATACTAGCAGGTTACTTGATTTGTAGTAATTTTTAAACTAGTCCTTACAGTGTCTTACCTTTAGGACAAGAGAGAAATGAGTGCATCCAGAAATTTGCTCCGATCTTCTATTTTCAATTCAATTACTAAAATATGAAATATTTTATTACTGAAAGATATACCAGATGTCACACTTGAAGAACAATAAGCCTGAGTATACCAATTCATATTCTTACTCAATGTTAAGAAGAAGTTATTTGGACAAAATGCAGGGGATATTGTTTATTTTGTGCTTAGATCTTACCAAATTAATTTGTAGGTGCTCACTACACAATACAGAAGGCACTTCTTAGATATAAGAATATTTCTTTGTATGTTCAAGATGCATGGATAAATAGATATTGTTTAAAAAGGCTGTCTGTTTTTTAAATATGTGCAAGGTAGGCTGATTTCACTAAGTGTCTCATCAACATCATGCTTGCTTTGGCTGCTAAATTTAAAGCCTTCACACATAACATCACGGACTGTTAAGTGAAGTGCACAGGTGAAAAATCAAATGCATGTTAGTGCATGGAAAATGTAGATTGTCTCAAAGAGATAATCTGGGTAGTTTGTGGTTTCTGCGCCGGGAGGCAGCGCGGTGAGCACGGGCCGACCCTCCCGCGGGCTGTGTTCAGCACGGAGCCGCACAAAGGAGCCGCCAGCACCGCCCCCTGCGGGCCCCGCGGCCGGGCAGCGCTACTCACTCGACATCTCGAAGTGGTTGTGCAGCGTCCGGGAGTTCGTGCTCTCCGCAGCCTTCTCGAAGGCTCTTCCAAAAAAGCTGAGGCAGGAGCAGAAATACGAATTGGCGTCATAGGAAAGGATATTTACTAAAGTAGAAGCATGGAACTTTTTCCTAGCTGAGAGGTGGAAATGGCTTCCAGATGTTTTTTCAGTTGCTGTGTACTCAACACATACCTCACTAATTCATGTGCAAAAATCTTTACATTGGAGGCTTTCAGAAATGAAGTCATGGGCCATATAGTGAACTATTTCCCTCTTTTAAGAAGGAAGGAAAAGAAAAAACCTTGCACTGAAGGTCTTGAAGATCTGTATCCTCTCTTGAGCACACTGTATACACAAGGTGTGTTTTTGAGGAGGATACAATCCAGGCCAACACAATCAGTGTTAAATAGGCACTGAAGAAGGATATATTTGCTTCAGAGACAGGTTTAGTAAGAGCTTGTAAACACTTGGCTTACTTCTTTTTGTCTGAGCTTTCCATCTCTGGAGGAATCCCCACCATGATCACAGTTCCCTGTTCAACATCCATGGGTGCAGCCATGACCAGGGGCAGCAGCTTGCAACGCTTGTTTTTTGTCTGGAAGTCAGAAAGCCCCTTTGTTACAGAAGACTCAGAAAGCAATTTAATATCAGTTCTCCATGTGAGACAGTATTATAAATAGCCACCTAAAGATTCAGCTATTCTGCAGTTCAACAGAAGGATGTTTCTTTACAGGATCTCTTACTCCACTTCTTCCTTACATGTTTAGATTGTAATTATCTTAGTAATGAAAAGTCAACACCATGAAGTCTCCCAAATAAGTATCTTCCCTTGAGCCCCATTCACAAATATGCTAAAATCATCCAATCAATCAGCAGAAAAACATTATCAACAGTTTCCTATAATGCTTTTAATAATCAACTGCAAGTGTCTGACTGAACAATAAGTACTACACTAGCCACAAGTTTGTAAGTCAAAAGCTTTTGATTTACTTACAGAGCAAACAAACGATTTCAGTAAGTATTTACTAAGCAGGCATAGAGACACTGGTTTGGAAAACAGTTTCACATCTGGTGTGCCCTAGGAAAAGAAGAATTATTTCAATTACAATCCAAGATGATTCTTACAGTTACTTAATTTTATTATCTACTGACAAGTCTAGAAGCTTTGTGTGGCTCACAGAACACTAACAAGAATCATTATAGTGTAGGAGTTTGAACTCCCCCAGCTTTGCAGTAAAGCCCTCTCCCCTTCGTGAGGGCTGATTCTGCCTTTGGGAAGTTCAGAGTAATGTCAATATTGACCCATCAGAGGACAGCAGAGTATGGAGAAATAGGCTCTTTCTTACAGAGTAATTCTTACTGTGCCAAGAACTCAGGGAAACAGTGTTAATCAAGGATGATACAGTCAAAAAGGAGAATCAAATGAGAAGCCGAACAGAATTCTGACCTCCATGAGGGAGCAATAGAGAAATGGCCCCTGAGAAATGACAAGGTTGGTGCAAATACAGCTGGCTACTGTCTGCTGGATGGCACGTAGCTGCTTTTTGGCTAGGTCCAGTCCTTGGTGCAGCTTGTCCAGGTTGCCCCTGCAACAAAAAGAATAAAAATAGACACTTTCTTATTAAAATAAAGTTTTTCACATAAAAATTATATCTAAACACTATTCACAGGGATATTTTTATTTTTTCTTTAACAGCTTATGAAGCAACAATTAATATTTTAGATCCATAATCCCAACACATTTCTCTAAATAAAATTGCAAAATACCGAAGAGGCGTATTTTCAGTACCTGGAGAGACTGTCCAAAGCCTTAATGAAATTAGTTGTTTCATGCCCCTCTTTCTCTATATTCTCCATGAGAGAAGTTGTTGCATAAACTATGTCACTTGCTGAGAACTTGTTCTTAAAGCCAAAGTGAATGCTGAAAGTCTGAACTCGTAAATCTTTCATTCTGCAAAATGAAATAAACCCAGGAAAGTTTATTAACATTATCAGCACTGACCAGCCCAATCCCCAGTATGTTAATCTTAAGAACATGAAAAAAACCTTATCCTAACATTTGCAACAAATCTAGCGTTACTTTGTCAATCTAAGAATCATATCTTTAAAAACAACCAATCTTCATACAAAAATATTTGAATTTAATTGAAAAGTAATTTCAGATAAAGCCTTTGTATTTAAAACGATTTACCCAAATTTGTTTGCAGATTCTTCAATCATCTCCCGAAGATTTTCTTTCAAAGACATGTCCATGGAATTAAATTTCTGCTTCACTTGCTTCAAGGGCAAACTAAGAACAGAAGGAAAAAATTCATTGACATGTACACCAGAAGAAACAAGAATTTTGCCTCTTTCTCATAGGATTTTTAAAATTATTGGACAATTTAGCAACGTTAAGTCTGACTAAACTTGTTTGCATTCATTTTTTCAGTCATTGAAAAGTGGATGTGAGGAAGCAGAGGTTACTTTACTGATCCATAAAGGCAAAGAGCAAGTGTTCCTTGTAAACCAATACACAAGTTGTGTAACTCAGAGACACTGCCACCTATTCAGAGTCCCACAGTCATATTTAAAAACTGACAGCATGAGTACTTGCAAGCTGTATTCTGAATATTTTCCTGTAAGTAATTTTAAAAAATTATCCATATTTTTATAACTCACCCCATGTCAGCCAAAAACTCCTGGAGCCTCTTCTGCCCTTGTACAGACCAAAGCTTGAGGCTGGCAGAGGTGTAGGAGGTGTTACAGAGACTTTCATAGAGTGACCAGTGCTGATACAGTGCCAGGCGCAGGCCGAGCAGGAGTTATGGCAAATAACTGCAAACACAAATATCCTGACTCTACGAACTCCACAACAAACAGGGAAGGATTCAGGTGCCCTTACATATTGCATGTCTGTGCTGCATAAAATGCAGTGAGAAGCTCAGGTGATGTAACACAAAAGGAGCAACACTGACTTGTAACCAGTTCTGAAAAGGTTAAGCTCAACATTCGGATTTCCTTTTATTTTATTTCCATTCTCAGCAGAGATGGTGCTGGGATTTTTTTTTTCCCCTAGATAAAAACTCCCAAGGGGTTCACCAGAGGGGTAAGTGTGCATTTTCCCCAGCCCTTCCTTAAGGATACTCATATTCAAACGCAATTCTCATGCAGTCAATGGACAGAGAATTCTCTTCGTCCTCGTTGCGGTGGTTGTGGCGCGACACGTGGCGCTGCAGGATCCCAATGTCAGTCACGTACTTCATTCTGAAACAAAAACAAGTTCGCACTTCACTTTCTGCCCGGGAATTTTTGTTCTGGATTACAACACCAAAATGTGTCCTAAAGTCAGCAGTATGAAAACTGCAGATATATTTTTAATCCTTCCCAACTCGTTAAATTAAGTTTTTCAATATTCATCTATACACCCAGGCAATTAAAACAAAAAAAAAAACCCAATAGACTGACCAATAAAATCAGTTACTTATTAGATTTATCTCTTTTAAAATGTCCATGTATTAATAAAAAGACAACACCAGAATGAAAGTCTACACATGTAATACTAAAATTCTGATCAGATCTAGTAGGAAATAAAAAAGAAGAAAGAATATCTGAAACTTTTCAACTAAAATTGTAAAGGAACCTGAAAAATACAGAACATACTAAAGTTTCTTCCTTTAAGAAAACTGTATCAAATTCATGCTTAGGTAAACTACTATTAAACATCATTTCTTCCCAGACTTATTTATAATTTTTTGAAAAACAAAGTTAGCTTAGAAATTCTAAATAACAGAAAATAATTTTTAAAACTATGTATATATTCCTATTTTTGTAAGGCAACAGATCACTTTCAGGCATAAATATATTTAATATCACTGTTAATTAATTACATCTGTTATAATAATACCCTTACATTTCCAGGTCTCTACTAATTGCTGTTAGCTACTCCCAAAAACAAAATTTTAAAAGATAGAAAAATAAATAGGAAAGAATAATAACAAAGAAGATAAATTAAAAAAAACTTTCTTACTGAGTGATTTTATCTTGGACCCATTGATCTGTTAGGCCAACAATAGCCCACCTAAAATTTTTTTTGGAAAAAAAAGAAATAAAAAAAAAGGGTTAAACCAACAAATATTCCAACAGAGTATATTACATTTAACCCTCTAAGTATGTAACAGAACAAATCAGCAACATTGTTTACCAGCAGTACAAAGAAATTAATAACAAAGTTATCTGCTATTATTCCCTCTTTTGCAGACATACACATATGTCTTTTTCCCTTTATCCAAGCAAAATCTGGGGTTTTTTTAATTCATTTACACAGGTACATCCTCTAATTGAAGACAAGCACCCACTCACAAAAGAAACTGGAATCTCACAGTGAAAACAAATAGTTTTAGGAAATCTTGCCTGTCTCTAAGACAGGCTAAAGCTTCCAATCTCTACAAAAAAAAGACGATGGAAACGTACCACAACATGTCATTCAAGTCCTTAGACATTACCCATGCCAGATCAAACATCACCATGGCAGACTGCAAGAGGGAGAAGCAAAAAGACAGGATAAATGAACATGAGACACAGTTCACTAAACAAATAGAACAGTTCAATCTGCCAAGTACTAGCACATGGTACTAAAGCCCTAGAAATCACCCTGGAGTCTGACAATCTGCCAGCTTCTTCCTAAGATCCTAAGCAGAAAGAAAAATATTCTAGAGAGCTCTGTACACTTGCATTATATATAAAGCAAACACTTAATAAAATATAAATATAATCAGAGAGGTCAAATGACAGAAGGAACAATTTGATACCTTAAATGCTGTGTCTGGGATAACCTAACACTTTGAAAAACAACCTCCCTACATGCTCAGGTCTTTTTGTAAAAGTATTTTGTGAATAGCTAGATACCCTTGTAAAGATCTACAACAGAGCCATAAAACATTAAACTAAGCTAAACTACTTGTATATATATGATGTAGCTTATGTATATAACAATAAGATACAAAAATAGTGAGATGTAATAACATTATTATATTGAATAATATTATTAGATAATTATATAATTGTAATAGGTAATTATAATATTGGATATTCTCCGATTACTTTTAGAGTGTCACCTTGAAATTTTATGGCAAACAGAGTTAATACTTACTGAGGTCCCATGGTATTCATATTGCTCGTAATCAAAAAGGATTTCTCGTCTAAAATGGGGAAAAAATCCACATGTGACTAAGTGGTGAACTGGTCATTGGAGCCAATTAAAAATATCAGCCAGAAATGGTTATTAATATTTAAATTTCATTTTAGCAATTAGAAATATTAAACTTGGGCTAGAAATTACCTGCAAGGCAATTAGACTTTAGTAACAACATGGAAACCACATTAAAATGTACTCACAAAGCAAAAGTGAAAAATTTTTTACATCATTATTCCTCAAATCCCATTTTATCTGATTTGTTCCTATTGACTACAGTAGGACTGTAAAAGTAGAAAACTAAGAGTAGCATAAATTTCACCCCAAGATAGACTAAATATTACAGCTATTTGAAGTGAGCCAATGCATCTATTGGTACTCAAATTTTAAATTACTATTTACAGTTTCTTCCATTTAAACGTTTTATTTTTATATACTAAGTATCTCAGCTTTCGAAACAAAATTATAACTAAAGCATCTCGCAAATCACAGCTTGGTATCTTGTGTTTGTGTTCTTAACAGAATTTTAATCAAAGAATGAAAGAAAAAGCTAAAAGCAACATAAGAAAAGCCCATTTACACACCTGCGAGCTTCCCATTCTCGCCTTTGTCGCCTTTTCATCGTCCTCTCTATTACCTCCTGTAAATTAATTTACAGCATGTTAAAAAGCTAGAAAAAATATTCTAATAGATTAGCATCTAGATACCTCAATTATTAAACCTTAATTTAAAAAAGGTAATTAAATTTTTCATTTAAAAGATTTCTTTTTCTTAAAAAAAAAAATATTGCCATTAACAACATCTAATGAGAAAAGTACTATCAAAAATATTTCCAAGGAACACACATAAGATCTTTGTGAAATATTTAACAAGTTTGAGACAAGCTTTTGTGTATTTGTAATTTTTCTATGAATTTGGTATCTTCTTTTGCTAAGATAGTGCCCTTTTTATATTAGTAGGAAAAATGTACAATGTTATGTTGCTCATTTCATGCCTTTGCTTACTTCTATAAAATAAATAGAAAATATGCTACAAGTAACATGGCAAATTTAATTTCATGTGTACACTTAATATACTTTTGTTAGTTTACTGCTACAAGCACAGACAAAATGCATTACTTAACTATTTGTGAGTTTTTATCTTCTCAAACACTTTTCTTTTAAAAGGAGTTCATATGTAAACAAGTTCTATTGCTAGACTGCCAAGCCCACAGCACACATTAGGAGGTAGATCTCTCCAGTTCACTGAATATACAAAGAATTATGCTTAAGTAAGTTCAAAACAGTTCTTTTCTTATTTGGAGAAAATACTTCTGTGTAGTTCAGATAAATAAATATTTTATTTATGTGAAACTACCTGTTGTAGTAGATTATTTTTAAATCATGCACTTGGATTTGTGATCTAATGGAACATAATTTTTAAACTCAAATATTATTATGATGTAAAATATATGTAATAGCAGTGTTATTTTTCTTCCTTTCACAACACAGCAGTGAACACACCTCTTCAAAACGTCTGCGCTTCTCTAAGGGTTCTGAGCCCTCACTTTCATTCTCTGAGTCCTCCTCTTCATCCTCTTCATCTCTGAAGATGTCATCGTAAGCAGGAACATCGAGATCATCATCTTGCTTGACTAACAGCTTAATCTAGCAAGAAGAAAGCTGTATTTTAGAGTAAGTATTTAGTGAGTAAAATGCACCCTTACTAAGTAAAAGGAACTAAAAATTCAATTAGGCTGTATTAATTCCTGACATAACAAACCATTGGTTTTTAATACAAATACCATACTGATTTATAGAAAATAGGAGTAAAAATCCATATTCATTTGTTAGGACATTACTGAAAGAATTGTCATTTTAATGCTCATTAAAATCAAATAATTTGTGCTTAATACTTCAAATGGTAGGTGTTGCTAGATGCTGAGACATAATGCATGTTACATTCTGAAGGATGTTTATCCTCTGATTTATGGCAGTTTGATTTACAGCAACAAGATTAACAGGTGCTTACTACTGACAGCTACCACATTGTTAACATTAGAGATTTCACTACTGGAAAAAGGATTTTTTCTGATCGTGTAGTACTGCAAATATTTATTTATTAATGCTGCTTTCTGACCTACAAACTAATGCTCTAACCAGCTTTGCAAACACAGAAAAGCATTACACTGCTCACCACCACAGTGTGGGAAGGTTTTTATTATGAAAGAGTTTTTACCTGTGTGTCATTGTAAACATTCACTACATTGATTGGTCTGTGACTGTCACATACAAAAAAAAAAGTGTCTTCTTCAGGCTGCAGGATTTCCAGCAGGTCAACATTAGCACCACAATTAATAAGCACAAAGTATTTAAACTGCAAACAAAAGCAGAAAAAAAAGTAAAAAGTTTGTTACTTAAATTGCCAGGAAACACAGGAAACTGAAAACATGTTTACAAAACCTCCAAAGCATTCATCATAGCCAAAACTTGTATTTACTTTCTGATATTTCTGATATCTCTGAGGCAGAATTTTTTTTTTTAAGGTAAAACACACGATTCAGGGATGTTGAACATCCAATATCAGCACCTTTCAATCTCAAACTGTGTGCCAACTTTATTTGACTCTATCAGCATTTTAGCACATTTGTTGGAGGTGATGTTAAGAATTTGACAAGTTTATTACTGGTACCTTAAAATGTAATCACAGTTTTGAAGTAGCCACTAATAATAATGAGCTTAGGTGCTGACATTTTAAATTGAGGAAGAAATTTATCTTTATAAAATATGAGCTGCAGCTTAAAATTTTGCCAGTATTTTTTCACCTGGTCTTTATGCTCGAGAAAGGCAGTTTCAAGTTCTTGCCACCCAGCCACTGGCACGAGTGTGTATTGCACATGGTCACATTGAAACAAAGCCTGCAAGGAAGCAACAGCTGTGAGCAAAGGGGAGGGGAAACAGACTCTTCTGCAATGCTATGATTCTATTCCACACAAATCTTTAAAATAAAGCTATTTCAAATGACAAATCTACATGAACTCTGAGACTATGACTCACCAGTTTTTGGTGCCATAACTCATAGAAACATGTTACAAAAGCAGATTAAACCTTCCCCCTTTCCCCAGTTCAAACCCAATCATAGGATCCCAGGGCAAACATATTTTCTCATACTGTCAGCTGGCAGTGATAATGAACCAAGACTTACTTGGAGTATTTTACAAGCACACAATGCATCAACATCTGAAGCAACAAGAAGAAGAACACGCTGTAAAAATAACAAAATAATAGTATTAATATATTATTATAGGTGCCAAATAGTGTGCTGGTACATGAAATGCATAGAACACTGAGACACCAGAAATTCTGATAGAGATCATCATAAGCATAAAACAGGATTGCTTCTGAATGGATGCTGCAACCAAAATTAACCAGTTTGCATCCCTGTCAATATTAAAAATAAGTAACTCCATATACCCAAACTACTCAGGCTCCTCTGAACCTCACATACTTTTCAAGTTTCACACCTAGTCAAGCCCTACAATTATTTGCATTGTGTCTAGAAAGGCCTTCGTTTTCAGCACAGACCGAATAGTTTTAACTAAAGAAAATCTGTAGCAAAAGCAAGAGCAAGGCAACTCAGGAAATAAATTCTTTTGCCTAAATCAAGGTTGGCTGGTAATTTTTTTCTTTAGGTTTTTTGTATTGCTTGTGAGAGTGCTCTTTTCGGTTTTGGAGGGGCAGGATGTTTTGAGATTTGGCTCAGAGCTGGAGAAATTAAGATAAATACTTTCATTTGCACAATCCAAAATGTCATTTCACTGGTAGAATGCCAAAAGACTGTCCAAGAAAAGCTTCACCACCTCACCGTACACATCCACTGAACAGAGTTAAGCAAACCCTGGGTTAAAAATAAAAGTAGCAGAGAGATGTGCTACAAGAAAAACATTAAAGATGACAGAATACAGTATGTGGTGTCTGGGTGAATAACACCAAAACGGTTAGAAAGATATTTTAAAAAGTAGTTCAGAGATGTCATAGTCAAGCGTAAGATCCTGGACAGACAAAAAACACTTGTGCTTTTGTGAACTGTAAGTGAAATCCCTGGCGAGACCTCACCGCGCTGGCGCTGCTTTGTCTCGGTTCCCATGGCTAGGGGAAGGGAAAAATACCCGGGAAAGGGATTTTTATGACCCGAGTGACTGCCGGGCCCGCCGCCCTCAGCGCGGCCGCCTGCCCGGAGCTCCCCTCCGCCGATCCCCGCCCCGCAGCCGCTGGAGCGAGGCCACCTCCGCCCCAGAGCACGGGAGCACCTCAGACGCCGGCGGCAGAGCCGGGGACGGCCCGCACCAACCCCGCGCCGTGAGGCGGCGGGA